>PISX010023794.1:0-29079 GCA_004024625.1 Mellivora capensis
CCACAATGAGATATCACCTCACACCAGTCAGAATGGCTAAAATTAACAAGTCAGGAAATGACAGATGCTGGCAAGGATGCAGAGAAAGGGGAACCCTCCTACACTGTTGGTGGGAATGCAAGCTGGTGCAACCGCTCTGGAAAACAGCGTGGAGGTTCCTCAAAAAGTTGAAAATAGAACTACCCTATGACCCAGCAATCGCACTACTGGGTATTTACCCTAAAAATACAAATGTAGTGATCCGAAGGGGCACGTGCACCCGAATGTTTATAGCAGCAATGTCCACAATAACCAAACTATGGAAAGAGCCTAGATGTCCATCGACAGATGAATGGATAAAGAAGATGTGGTATATATACACGATGGAATACTATGCAGCCATCAAAAGAAATGAAATCTTGCCATTCGCAACGACGTGGATGGAACTAGAGGGTATCATGCTTAGTGAAATAAGTCAATCAGAGAAAGACAACTATCATATGATCTCCCTGATATGAGGAAGTGGAGGTGCAACATGGGGGGTTTGGGGGGTAGGAAAAGAAGAAAAGAAACAAGACGGGATCAGAAGGGAGACAAACCATAAGTGACTTTTAATCTCACAAAACAAACTGGGGGTTGCTGGGGGGAGGGGAATCGGGAGAGGGGGGTGGGGTAATGGACACTGGGGAGGGTATGTGCTATGGTGAGTGCTGTGAAGTGTGTAAACCTGGCGACTCACAGACATGTACCCCTGGGGATAAAAATACATTATATGTTTATAAAAAATAAAAAATTAAAATTAAAAATAAATTAAAAATAAAAAAAATAAACTATTCTTTAATAAATATAAAAAAGATGTGAAAATTCAATTACATTAACATTTAAAACTTTTCTGATCAAAGACATCGTGAGCTTAATTTTTGAAGGTAACATAGGGAGCAGAAGCTCACAAAACGTATGACAGAAATCAGTTAAGTTTGGGAATGAAATAAATGGGTAAGAAAAAGGTAATTTGAGGACTGAGCAACTGACCCACTCAGACGTTTTACAAAAGAACCATGAATGGCCAATGAGTACGTGAAAGGATGCTCCATTTTATCAGTTTCAAATCACATAATAAGACAAAAACAAGACACTGTTTCACACCAGATAAATTGACCCAGATCTTCAGGGTAGAGAACATAAGTAGGAAGCACCGGCTTCAGGCCCTGGGCGAGGTTCCAGGCACGAGTTTGAAGACCGGTTTGGTGTTGTCTAGTGAGGGGGCTGGTGAGTACTCCTGGCTGACAACCCCTTTCTCTGAATCCCATTTCGCTGGAAAGGCCTTCCACGTCCCAGGAGGCGCGGTTCAGAGTGTGTGGCGGCTGCATCGCTGGGCTGAGGGGTGCCCGGACTGCGGCTAGAACCTTATTTCTGTGTGTGTGTGTGTGAAGATGTTTCCAGAAGATGCTGCATTTAAATCAATACACTAAGTAAAGAAGAGGGTGCTCCCCGAGGTTAGGGGACATCAGCCAATCCATCGAGGGCCTGGCAAGGACAAAAACACAGGGGAAGGGTGAGTTTGGTCCCTCTGCTCAAGCTGGGACAACCATCTGCTCCCGCCCGTGGATGCTGGTGCTCGGAGTCCCTCCAGGCTCGGCTGTGACTTGGAGCATCAGGCTCCCCGGTGCTCAGGCCTTTGGACTCAGACTGAACTACACCTCCAGCTTGCCTGGTCCTCCAGCTGGTATGAAGTAGGTCAGGGGAATTCTCAGTCTGCATAATTGCATTAGCCCATTCCTATAAATAAATCTGTCTGTCTGTCTCTCTCTCTATATATATATATAATGGAACATTACAGAGCAGTGAAGGTAGAGGAATTCCGGCAGCACAGATCAAAACGGGTCACGCTGTGGAAGTGGGGAAAGGAGGTCGCAGAAGGGTGTATCCCCCACGTGCCATAGTTAGGTGCGTGCTCACAACCATGCAAAACTAACATGTACTGCTGATCCGTACAAACCCGTGTGCGAAGATTTAAAGAAAGGCAAAGGAATTCCGGGCACAAGGCTCAGGTCAGAGGTGAATTCTGGGGGTTAGAGCGATAAGGATCCACAAAATAAAACTCATAGCGGTGAAGTTCTAACTGCTCAGCAATGCAGGTGGTCACGTGTTCTTTGCACCTTCTGCACGTTTGTGCACACGCTTTGATTTACAGAACAGGTCCTTAAAACAAGGCACAATATAGAGTGAGCGGGAGGCAGGAGGCTACTTTGTCCACGCTCTGGTCCTTCCCAGGAGCTGTTGTAGAAAACCAGCTCAGTCTACCTGAATCTCGTCTGTTGCACTGGGTGCTACACCCCCTCCTCCGTGAAGCGCTTCCCAGAGAGAGCCCCCGCGTTTTTGGACGGCCTGCTGTGGGGTGATAACAGGACGCTTATCTTCATCCTTCTTTCCTATGAAAACGCTCCAGCCTGCTCCACAGACCCAGACGACCCGCTTTGAAAGTGTTACTACATTTTCATTTGCAAAAGCGTCTCCAAGCGCCAGTGGCTGGATTCAGTGCCCACCCGACCCCCAGGGTCCCATGCAGCTGCTATCACATCGCTCTCACCTGTTCAGGCTCTGCTTGGACCCCAAAACAGAATTCTCCCAGAGCAACGAAGTAATCCCTTCATCCTTCCACTCTGCCTCAATGTCTCCTTTTCACACGAGCCATCCTCAACCATCACCCCCCATTTTAACTCAAAATAGGATAGGGCACCTGGGTGGCTCAGTGGGTTAAAGCCTCTGCCTTCAGCTCAGGTCATGATCCCAGGGTCCTGAGATCGAGCCCCGCATCAGGCTCTCTGCTCAGCAGGGAGCCTGCTTCCTCCTCTCCCTCTGCCTGCCTCTCTGCCTACTCGTGATCTCTGTCTGTCAAACAAACAAATGAAATCTTTAAAAAACAAAATAAAAGGGGATAAACCAGTCTCCTTCCTGGTGATTACTCAGCTCTGTCTACCATTTGCCAGATTCTGTTCAGCCCAAGCATCAAACTGGTGCAACATCCATACTACCCCCTAGAAACCGAAGAAAGGTCACCAGCAAAAGTAGAATTTTCTTGAGGGGCACATGGGTGTCTCAGTGGGTGAAGCATCTGTCTTCAGCTCAGTCATGATCCCACAGTCCTGGGATTGAGCCCCACATCAGGGTCCCTGTTCTGTGGGGCGTCTGCTTCTCCCTCCCCCTCTCCTCCTGTTTGTGCTCTCACTTGTGCTCTCGTTCTCTCTCTGTCTAATGAATGAACAAAATCGTTTAAGAAATAGAATTTTCTGGGATGCCTGGGTGGCTCAGTTGGTTAAGCGGCTGCCTTCGGCTCAGGTCGTGATCCCAGCATCCTGGGATCGAGTCCCACATCGGGCTCCTTGCTCGGCAGGGAACCTGCTTCTCCCTCTGCCTCTGCCTGCCACTCTGTCTGCCTGTGCTCGCTCTCTCGTGCTCTCTCTCTCTCTCTGACAAATAAATAAATAAAATCTTTAAAAAAAAAGAAATAGAATTTTCTTTATCAGAATTGTTCTGTAACAGAATTTTCTTTGAGGAATATTTTAACACATTCATAGCACATGTACCCACACGTGCACACATACACATGCATGCACATGCACAGACATGCACACTCACATGTATGCATGCACACAGCGGCACATGTACACTCATGTACATGTGCATGTGCACACAGAGGCATGTGCACAAACACACGTACATACATGCACACCCAGAGGGATGCACACATGAACACACACATTTGCACATGCACAGACCTGCACACAAACACATGCACAAAAGCATACATATACATACATACACACATGCAGGCACATGTGTATGCATACACAAGCACACAGAGGCGCACGCATATGCACACATGAACACAGACACATACACACGCACACACACATGCACACATGCACGAACACACACCCTGAGCTATAACTCTGTTGTCTGGGGCTACTGTACAGAATCGAGTGAGATCATTTACAGAATATGCTAGAACCCCAGCTAGTTACAGGAGTCATTAATTCTGATGTTTTCCAGGTGACACAGGTATTTGTTTGTCTTGAGATCTTTCACTATTCTCACCCCCCGAGCCGCAGTGGCCTTGTGCTCTCCCCAGGCAGTGTGAGCCCCTTGCCCCCAGGGTCCTGGGCACAGGCTGGCCAGCGGGGCTCAGCCACATCAGACCTGCCCATAGCTTGCTGTCTTCCTGAGCGGGACCCTCTTCTCCTCCTACCACCCACCCCGGTGACAGGAAGCCCAGCCCTGTCCACCTTGTGATCATCAGGGAAGAGGCGTGAGACACTTTCTAGTCAAAGTGAGCTCCTTTCATTTTCCAAACCTAAATGGCTTTGCTCTAAGGAAGGAAAAATGTACGGATTCTCACACACACACTTGTGGATCAGCTCCACCCTCCGGCGGGGCTCTCTGGCCAGAGAAGTGTATGGTTTCCACATGTTCTTCTGGCCTGAACACCAGGGGCTCTGCTCACAGGCTCCTGGGGCATCAGAGTTCTGCCGCTGGCTCAGCCTGACTTGGAGCAAGTCCCAGGCCCGTCAGCTGGCTTTCCATTCTGGCCTCTTAGTACAGCTTCGTGGTTTTCGGTGAATCTTCATCTTCCCAGAAGTCAGTTCACCGTCGTCGGGACAGAGCAGTGAGGGGCCACATTCGGGACCGACTCACTGCCAGCAGGTAGCCGTGTGGCTGTGAGCGTCACCCCCTCCCTAGGTCTGGGGAGTACCGTGTGGGAGGAGATGGCTGACTCTGAAATCCTGCCTCGCTCTGTGCACCTCAGTTTTCCCACTAGTGCAATAAGGACCAAAGAGCACCGACATTAGGGGTTTTGCAGAAGTTAAATGACATCATATGTGCAAAATATTTAAAATCGTGTCTGGTATGTGTTCAGTCCTCATGAACTTTATTCAGTTTCTACATCTGGAAGTCAGAAAGTAGGCTGGGCTCTTAGATGAGGTCTTACTCGAGGTGATAGAAACACTCACTCATGAGCTAGGGCTGACTTTTGCAAAACAAAGACATAAAGTTAGCAGCTTTCTTCCTCCCCGCCACACGCTGACCCCCTTCTCACCATCTCCCTTGTACATGCCTTGTCCGGTTGACGGATTGAGCAGTCGGTCCCAAACGTGGTTAAGAAACTTGCTCGGTTAACAGCAAATAATTCTGCCCGCGGGGAGCAGGAAAAGCAGCAACAGATTTTGATCTGAGTCTGGGAGAAAAACGGTCATTTGGGAGGGGAAACAAAGCCAGAAGTGGGGAGGCAGGCACAGGACGCTGTCCAACTGGGGAGGGCATGGGATGTTTCAGACTCTAGGGCCTGGGTGGAAGGTTCCCTGGGCTCAGAAAAAAAAGAGACAACAGGCCCACATTCTGAACATTCATAAAGGCTACATGAAGAACTTGAGCTCCATCCTGACGGGAGATAGAGGCCACAGGAGTCTTTAGCAGAGGACCGATGTGAAATTCGGTTCTAGAGCAGCAATTCTAGAACCAGAGCTTTGACACCGTTGGAATGGGAGGAGCGTGGCAGAGACCTGCTTGGGAGGTTGGCGAGACACACGAGAAGCAACATTAGAGTGCAAGCAGCATGAGCTAGGAGCTGGGGTCACACTGAGGATCATTGCTCAGGCACATGTGGCAAGATATAGAAATTGATTATGTGTGGATGGATTATGTGTGGATGAGACCGTGTTCTAGCAGAAAGTAATCAAGAACAATGCAGGTCTGCAAAGGGTTTCCTTTGTGAGTCTGTCGGTTTCGGATATGTAAAGAACACTCCCTGGAGACAATCTCATCACCTTCCAGGGCCGAGCACTCCATGGCCATCCAAAGACCAAGTGGTAAGCAAGACAACGGGGTCTCTGCCTCTGGGCAGCAAGCATCCCAGTGGGGGAGACAGACAATGCTCCGTTGGATAGGTAAACCAGATAACAACAGAGAGTAATGGGTACAAGGAGGGAAACAAGATGGCAGGGAAGGGTAAATGAAAAATTCAAGTTTGGTGTCCCGGAGAGATATCGAAGAAAGGAATAAAGGTTTAAAGTCATTACTATGCATGTTGATGGTTTGGGCTATTTGGGGCTCATGGACCCTTTGAGAAAGTGATGAAAGCGCTATACCCTGTCCCCAGAAAACACAGATTTCACAGATAAGAAAACTCATGATTGATTCATTAAAGAATCTGAAAGTGTTTTTTTTTTTCCATGCTTATCTTTTACTTACTCCCTCTTTTTTAGTCATTTATGATACAGTAAGTAGATTTTATAACTTTTGAGTCGTCTTCCTTTCAAGCACATACCTCGGGTCAGATATGTGGACTGTGCATCTGAGACCCCCCTCCTCTGGTTCCCAGCATCAGCCTCCCCTTCTGTTGGGGGTGTGACTGCGGAATGAGCTCTTGCTGTCCCCCATCCACCACTTCCTCTTCCAGCAGGATGTGGAGATGGAGGAAGAACAACATCTCCTTAACCAGCTAGGCAAAGTCACAGTCCTGTCCTCTTTGTTGCCATTGTGTCCTGGGCCACACCAACTTGCAGTGAAACTCTTGGGCAATGTATGTGGACTTTTTAGGGTCTCCAGAATTTCCCCACTGCACACCTCTGAGTCCTTTCCCTGACTTGAACCCATAGCCCAATCCTTGGTGCCCTCACCAGATGGGTGGGGTTCTGGCACAATGACTTAAACAGAGTCACCTTCCCTTGTTTGCACTTGCCCTACAGGACCCTCGTGGAGACTGGGCTACAGAAGAAGGGGAGGGTGTTCCTGGACCCTAATGGCCTCACTTTCCACCCATCCATCTCTTTCCTGCTCTTGTTATCCCTGCTGGTGCAGGTATGATGTCATAACAGCAGTTCTGCCTTAGCTGACCTCCATCCGAGGGGAAGTTGTGCCAGTCTTCTTTCTTATAGATCCACTTCACCTGCACAAATCATTGCCTCACAATTTTATCTCGTATGAGGGAGGGGATATTTTCTCTCCATGCACGTTATGTTTCTCATGGTATGAAGTGCCCCTTCTCCCTCACTCTCCTTCTTAGACAGGCTAGGAACTTGTGGTGGGATGGTGGGTGATGGTGAAGCAAGTTCTGCTGCCCCAAAAGGCCCTTGGGAAGCCCTGAGAACCAGCTGATGCCCAATACAGGCATGTCTTGGGGATTGTCTTCATGATGGAGGTGACTTCATGCTCTGTCTCTACACTCGTGCCTTGGCATCAATGCCAGGTTAACCGGAGAAGTACCAGTCAGTTCCCTATAACAAGATATAACTAGGAAAAGAGAAATGGCCTCAACAATGAGCCACAAAGAAATTCTAATACAGGGGAAACTTGTGTAAACTGTGGAGGGGCTAAGTAGTCAAACAGAGTGAGGTGAGATCAGAGTCACGATGTTGGAAACCCACTCCCATGAATCGGTGGGAATGGCGTAGCAGAGGTGGCCTTATGGCAGTATGGGAGCTGAGGCCCATCAGACAGAAGCTGGAGCCATAATCGATCTGTCTTGCAGAACTGAGGCCCTGGAAGAGGTACAGGGCCTACACGGGAAGTCACCTGAGGAGACAAGGAAGGGAGAAGCAACCTGACTTTCTCCCCCTTTGATCTTCAGTGTCTCACTGCTATATCTCATTAGCCAAGACTAGGCGGGGACATCAGCTGACATGGGAGCCTGGAGCCAGATCCTGCAAGGCAGAGGTTGGGAAGTCCTTCTGCTTCAGGCAGCAGAGCTGGGAAACAGCAAGGAATGGGATCTGGGGGGACACACAGACCATACACATATAAATTATTGAATACAATCTCAGAAAGGTTATCAGCCTTTGAGAGTTCCTCTACTTAAACTTAAGACTCTCTGATATGGGTGGTACGAAGGCATGTCTGAGATGACATTGTCCAGGACAACCCGTGTTGACTGGAATTGATGAGTCCTTGGAAGCTGAGAACATAATGATAACGTTCATTCCCTTCGCTGCTGAACTGGTAAGTAGGAATCGGTCTTTGAGAAGGGTTTCTGTCCTCCATGTTGCAATGCCCTTCACCGAAGCCTTGTGATAGAATCTGTATTTCCTATAAATAGTTCATTTTGCCTGCATTGCTCTTGGAAGCCATGTTTAGCAAAAGGACACAATCTAAACGTTTACTGCAAACTCGAGCTAAGGTTGAGGAACTGTCTTGAACAAACCAGAGCAAAGATGGAAAACTTCCGGGGATGGGAGCATCCTGACTTCTTGTTCAACTTGAACGTTTTTCAAGCCATAGAAAAGTGTCTGGCAGTTGTATTTAAGGTTAAGTTCACTAAACTGAAACAAATTTTAGAACAAAAATGACATAATACACTCAACACCCTATTATCTATTCTCAGATAACCCTAAAATCTTTTACATGGAATGCATTTTCCATTTCTGGCAGAAGATTTTTCATCATAATTATGCTTGGCTTTGAATAAAGTTTCAATTAGTTTGCAGGAGTAGACAGCAGTGGTTTCAAAATGCTCCTTCCTGCAATTCCCTTTAGAATACCATAAGGTCATTGAAAAACAAAACATTTTTCAGCAGCAGCAACAAGATTTTCAGATCTTACCTTCTGAAAATCTTGGCATAATTCCCTCTCATAATTCATGTAGCAGAAAAAAGAAAAAAAAAATGTAGATGGGCCTTTCAATCAGCAGGCCCCCAGCTTCCCACGTTCAGCTCTCCAGAGTCCATCCTCTCCGTCAAATACAGTTGCTGAAAGTGTAGACTCTGAAAAAAGCCTGGCGGCATTCTGATCCTAATTCTCAACTTAGATGTGGTGTGATCTTGGGTTAAGTCGCTTATCTTTTCTATACCTCTTTCTCCAAATGTGAAAAGGGCTTAATTTTTCTAGTAATTAAAAAATGTCAATAGCACTCATGCATCCAGCTATTAATGGAAGAGCTTGTATGAGACGAAACCCCCCACCAGAAACAAATATAAATTTCAGGAATATTGCAAAAACAAACAACAAAAGAGCAACTTGCAGGCACTGGGAAACTATCAGAGCATGTGAAGATTGAGGGGCAAACAGAAGGGAACAGGAATTTGAGGTGAGCCGGCTTTCATTACTATGTTTTTACCTTTCTAAAAATCAGTTTTATTCAGGTGACAATGGCAACATTACAATGCATGGAATTTAAATGTATGTTCGGTGAGTTTTGACAAATGTATGAACCTGTGTAACCACCCTGACATTGAAGAGACAGAATACTTTCATTGCCCAGAAGAGTTCCTTGTGTACTCTTTGCTGTAAGGGACCAGCAATACGCATTGCCTTAGGCAGCCCCATATGGTAATATGTCTATTACCATAACTTAATTTGCCTGTTAGAGAACTTCCTAGAAATAAAATCATCAGCATGTAATTGATTGTATCTGCTCCTTTTCCTCTGTGTGTTATTCATTGTGACATTCATCCATGTCTTGGGGTTTAACAACAGTTCATTTGTATGATGGGACTTCATGTATTTTGAAGGTCTGTCATTAGGTAATACACCCGTAGAAACACTGTGTCTTCTTCGTAAACTAGCTTATTATTATGACAAGATCTAATGTCTTGAAGTCTATTTTCCTGGTATTTTTTAATTTTATTTTTTCAGTGTTCCAAGATTCATTGTTTATGCACCACTGGTATTTTTTTAAGTTCATTTATTTATTTGAGAGGGAGAGAGAGAGAGAGAGCATGCGGAGGGAGGAGCAGGGGGAGAAGGAGAGGTAAATTCAAACAGTACTCAGCGTGGAGCCCAATATGGGGCTTGATCTCACAACAGTGAGATCACGACCTGAGCTGAAACCAAGAGTCAGATGCTTAAATGGCTGCACCATCCAGGTGCCCTTATTTTCCTGGTATTGATACATAAGCTTTTTTATGCTCATGATTTGTGTAGAATATATTTTTCTATCCTACTATTTTCAAATTTAAGTTTAAACTATAACTCTTTGTAAACAAACACGGATTTGGATCTTGCTTTTTATCCAGTCTGAAAAGCTCTGTCTTTTAGAGTGTTTAATCCATTTACCTTTAATGTAATCATCAATACAGTTGGACTTAAGTCTATCATCTTGTTATTTATTTCCTATTTGTTCACGCTATTCTCTGTTCCTTATTTCATAAATACATTTTTAGAATTCTATCTTTTCTATTGTTTTTTAACTACCTTTATTATAATTTAATAATTGTCCTGAATGTTTATCAAGACTAGAATGGGGAAATAAAATGTAATATATTTGTATCACCGAGTAAATGAACTACTGTTATGTGCAACATGGATTTCATAAACACAATGAGCGATTTCATCCTGGACAAAAAAAGACATGTTATATAAGAGTATTCATTAAAATCCCCAAAACTGACAAAAATAATGTATAGTGATAGAAGTTAAAATGTTGGTTACCTCTGGTTGTGAGGTAATGGCCAAAAGAGGTATGGTGTAGTTCATAGAAAGCTGACATGATAATTTTCTGAGAGTGAAATAAGACTCACCAAAATTTAACCGGGGGGGAGTGAAAGTGGGGAGCTCCCAATATGAGAAAAGACCTGGATGCAACAAGACCTACATTATCACTTTACTTATAATACAGAAAATTGGAAGCCAAAACAGCCCCTGAAAAAGGGTGCTTCATTAAAGGATGTTTCTTAATGGCATATTATGGAGATATTCTGTAGCTTTTTTATTTATCTATCTATTTTTTAAAAGATTTTGTTTATTTATTTTGAGAGAGAGTGTGTGTGCGAATGGAGGGGAGGGGCAGAGGGAGAGAGAGAATCTTAGCAGACGCCCCACTGAGCCCGGAGCCTGGCATGAGGCTTGTTCCCACAACTGCGAGATCATGACCTAAGCTGACTGAGCCGTCCAGGCACCCCTTATGTAGCCTTTTCAAAAAGGTAATTATTAAATGTAGGAGAGAACAATGAGCAAACAAAGTAAAAAGAGACAAACCAATTAAAAAACCAAACTCTTACCTACGGAGAACAAACTGCTGGCTACCGGAGAGGAGACTGGGGGGCTTGGGGGAAGTGGGAGAAGGGGACAAAGAGCACCATTATCATGACAAGCACCAAGAAATATATAGAATTGTTGAATCACCACACTGTACTCCTGAAACTAATGTAACACCATGTGTGAACTACACTGACATTTAAAAATAAATGAACAATTAACATCATCATATATTTTTATATTAATGGACTCACAGAAGCCCCTTGAAGAGAGATTGTTGAACGAATGAATTTTCCAGCAACACAGGAAATGCTTAGAATATACTATGAAGTGAAAGACAAAATAAATCCCACTGAGACTATGGGTATGACTATGTAAAAGTTATGTGTGCAGACAGGAGAACTCGGTGAATAGATTCCCAGACATGGAGAAAAGGGTTATATAATGACAATGGGGACTTCGGGTGAATTCAAAGATTTTTTTTTTCTTCTTGTTTTATTGCTGCTAAAACAGTGTTTATGCAGTATATTACAATGTAAAAGTAAGAAACCAGCCGGAAAGCAAGAACGAGTAGTCCAAGCTCTTGGGGGTAGGGCAGGTCTCCATAAGACTTGAAATTTGATGGGATAGCAGGATCGTAAATGTTCTAGAGAATAAAGGAATTCGGGTGGGAGGGGGGACTTAGGAAGAGTAAGCAGTTCTCCCGAGGTCACTTAGTGGATTGTTAGCAGTCGAGACTAGAACACAGCTATTTTGATCAAAATTAAATGAATTTAAAAATTGGACAGTTGAAACAATAACAATACTTAAAAAACAAGAAACAAACAAACAAACAAAACCCCCCCCAAAAAAACAGCCACTATCAATTAAAGCAAAACTTGGCCAGGGATATATCGTTAAATCGATCATTCATATTTAAGTGACATAAGAAGTATATGGAGTATCTAATTCATCTTATGACTGTTGTGTTTATATGACGCATTCTTAGCATTCTCAACAATCTTCCACCACATAGCCAAATACCCTGTGAGGACACTTGGACGAAAGAATGCGATGATATACTAAATGTGTAATGTAGTGGGGCACCTGAGTGGCCCAGTGGGTTAAGCCTCTGCCTTTGGCTCAGGTCATGATCTCAGGGTCCTGGGATCAAGTCCTGCATCGGGCTCCCTGATCAGCAGGGAGTCTGCTTCTCCCTCTGCCCACCCCCTCTTACAAATAAATAAAATCTTCTAAAAAAAAAAAAAAACACGAGTAATATAGTATCTATTTGATTCCTCGGGTCCAGAAAATGCTCATTATCCATCTTTTTCCTCCCGTCGGCCGTTATTAGTCTCGGACTTTAAACTCAAACATTTGGCCGCGTTTTCACGATGTCACCAACAAAATAATTTCCGCTTGCTTTGGTTGCTGAGAATTAAAAAACAAACCCACCTCCTTCCTGTCTGTGATTAAGTTTAATGAGAGTAGGAGAAGCTAAAAAATAATATGGATGCATTAAGAGCATCATTTTAATTTATAGGAGTCGTTACCCTCCGCAGGATTAAAAGGGAGTTAGGACAAGCCCTCATTAGAAAAGCAGTGGACACACTGGAAAGAAAATTTGGGGGTGTCTTGGAAAAGGTGATTAAAAGTTAGATTTCCATGATCTGTGCCAGTGGGTGCCGAGGAAGGAGGGAGAGTTCGGGGTGTACAGTGGCTAGACAGACCATTAAATTGGTATTAAACACTTTTCCATATGAAGGACGTGTCCTCCTGCCAACAGCCAGCAGTCGAGAGATCGGTTTCCACGCAGATACTCTGCAAGAGGGCTGAGCAAACCTGGAAGGATCACGAGGTGACCGGGGTGAGAACCCAGGACGCAGAGCACGTCTGGCTCCACTTCCTCGCAGGCTCGGGGAACTTGGCACAAAGCAGCGGGATGAAGGGCCTATATAAACACACAAACCCACTGACTCTTTTTTTCCATAGAATTAACTCAACCAGAAATACGTTACAAAAATAGAACAAAGCTGGCTTCCATCAGTGTCCGCCGCACCAGCCCATAAAGGATTTCTTGTACCTTGTCCAAAGCAAAGTGGGGGAATGACAGCTCAGGGCCCGGGCTGCTCAGCGGTGGTTCCCTCGCCGACCACTGCCTGACCTCCCTCCAGACCCGAGCTCTGACAAAGACCCCATTGAGCGAAATGCAGCCCATATGGAGCAGGGGGGGTCTCCCAGACTGACTTCCTCCGTGGAAATCCGCAAAGTGATTCATTTGCAAACTCTTCCTAATAAGCTCCACGTGGATGCCTGGATGCCCCTGGGGGCTGGGTAAGAATTTCCTTGTGGCGCTCAGACCCTGACCTGTCTTGCCTAACCCTCGGGATGAAATAGCAGCTTCAGCCCACCAGTTTACAGAATGCTGTAAACATCTGGAAGGCGCTTAAAGATGGGTCTCCAACCCCGGTCACGTTTCCCGTCTGGTGAAGGCATTACACTTAGTGGGAAAGGAAGGGCTGTAGAATCAGGTGGACCTGGACAATGCCGTCGATGGGGAGTGAATTTCCCCAGTTATGCCAACTGTCCTGGCCTCAGGGTCTGTGTGAGAAAAATGTGAACAGTGCCTACTTTATAGGGTGTTTGAGAGAAGGAAGGAAGGGAAGTCAGTCTAGCTCCCGACACATGGAAATTCAATGGACCTGAGCTCCCTGCTCTTCTCCCACACAGAGTCCGACCTCCAGGTCGTGACGGTCCGGGATGTCTGTTAAGATTAGCAAAGGGGTGGGGGCACCATTTGGGGGATTATAAATAATGGTTTGGAAGCGTGGTCAGAAATTCCTTACAGAATGGTGTTGGAAAATGTCTCTGGCTTCAGGCCACCCCATCAGCCCGCACCCTGCCTTCGTGTCGGGGGCTTTAAAAGCAGGCAGAAGTTCAGGGTGCTTACGGGGAGGTAGACTCACAAAAACCAAAGTGAAATCGGCCTGGGCTAAGGCCGGAGATGCTCAGAACAGAAAGACATGGTAACTATCATAGAATCAGTGACTTCTGCACGGAGCCTGGCTTTTCCCATTGAACTCTACCCAGAATCCATTGTCTCCTCACAAAAGACAGGTTTTATAGCTGCATAAAATCCCTGCCACTGGCCAGGGCACTGCACAGAGGAAGACGACATGTGATCTGAAGGGTATGCAGACCAGAGCAGAGACGTGGCCTCGGGAGGGAGGCTGGGCCTCTGGGGAGCGTGGACAGGGCTTTGCTTTGAAGCGTATGCGCCTCAAAGCCCTGGCTGTGCAGAGCTCTATCAAGCACCTGCCTCAAAGATGCGGTGCCGAAAGACGGGGAACAGTGTGAGACTCTGCTCCTGCCCGTGACAGATCTTGGCTCAGGGAGGACAGACAACCTGAGGTTATTGGTTGGTTTGTTGGTTTGGGAACATCCCGCGATGCAAGCACATGAGCTGTGGGGAGACAAAGAACATTCCAGAGATACGCAGCGTTGGATGCTCAGGAAGGACCTGCTCCACCCCGGCCAGAGCAAAAACATTTCTCTCGGCCACATCTGGGTCAGGAATTTGTTGATTCCCTGGGGGCAAATGGGTTGGGAGTTTCTGCCAGCATCGTATTTTAGGTTATCTGTCATCCCTTGTAAATGTATGCTGTCACTAATTCTTCACATAAACTGTGAGGGTAGTTCAGTCCGTGATGCGGGGGTCGCTGTCTTTCTTGCTAAGCTTCCCGCGGTTCCTCCGGAAGGGACTCCCTCAGGAGTGGTGGGAGATCTTTATCTGAAATCAATAGGCCTAAGAAATCATTTAGATCAGAATCCTCGGGGTAAGGGCAGAAGACAGACCCTCAGACGTCTCAGCCTTGCACCGTGGGAACATGAACTCCATTGTCCACAAAGCCTCAGAATGTTCACAGGATACAGGACCCTCTTGAGTGAATTATTTTAGGGAAAAAAAATACTGGTTTTTCCTTAAGCATTATTCCAGACATCTGTCCATGCATACATTTAGATCAATAAAGTCTGTGATGTCACAAAATTGAAAAGTAAAGACCAGGAGATGGGAGGGTCTTTCAGGACGTTGAGTCACCTCTTGCAACACAGGGTTAAGACCATCCCAACTTGAGACACGTGATTTAGAAGAAATGGCTCGAACCATCACTCTCAGGGTGAGGGTGGGATTGGGCAATGGTCTACACTGCGACTTTTAGCCACCCACAAGAACCTTTTGTGTTTTATCTGGTCACCGTTTCAGGGAGTTCACAGCCCTAGACGAGTCCCTCTACCCTTTCTTAGGCTGATCACTGTTGCTGAATCCTGTTACTATTGTTGTAAAAAATGTACATTCATCTGTTATGGGTGATGAGACAGTTTTACTATTATTATTAATTATGATTCATGTTTACTCCATCCTCTTAATTCATCCTGCACCAGTGTTTTGTTTATTGGGTTTATCTATTTACTGGGTTTTGGTACCTTTGACTGCAGCGTGCCTGCCGCGTACAGAGCTGTACTGAGGCTGAACTACCTCTGCGTCAGGGATATCAGTCCTGGCCTACGATCAGCCGGGCAATAAGCTGTGTTCACCGCACCTGTGTGTTCAAGAAGGCGGCCAGCCTGCTAGGGAGGACCGTATGAGACGCTGGAACACGGACCCAATAAATCCCAGGGGAACAAAAGAACTGGCTCCCCCAGAGTTGGGTTGTAGTCCTCACATCCTGTGTTACCATTTTTGTGGGGGTCCTTTGTCTCTTTAGTTGTGCTGGACAACTAAAGAGACAAATTTTGGTGCACCTGGGTGGTTCAGTTGGTTAAGTGTCTGCCTTCAGCTCAGGTCATGATCCCAGGGTCCTGGGATTCAGAGCCCGAGTGGGGCTCCCTGCTTAGCGGGTAGCCTGCGTCCCCCTCTCCCTCTGCTGCTCCCCATGCTTGTACGCTCACGCTCTCTTTCTCTCTGTCAAATAAATAAATAAATAAATAGACTTCTTTTGATAACCACACTCCTTATAATAAAACTTACTCAGAACAACTCTGATTTTAATCTCAATAGTCCAAGCCCAAATTCTATCTCAGATATTTCTGCTTAGGACCACAAGCTTCTTAAGACAGAAACACAACAAACAAACAAACAAAAAACCCCACAACAATCAAAATCCAAGCCATCACACCCTCCACCTTCCCCCAACGTTGTGAGACCGAGTGTCCGAGATTTCATTTGGGAAAACGAGTACCACGTCTCCAAATGACCATAATGCCACAACACCACTTATAGTTTGACTTGGCTTATTGTCTCATCAATTCCTTAAGAAGTTGTTAGAGGCTAGGAACACAGTTAAAGGAGTGAGAAATTTCCCTAGGACTTGGGGGAATAGGGAAAGATTTTTCAAAATGAAGAAGGAAAAGAAAAGCAATTGCCATTCACCATCAGCGGCCTGAATACAAGTTAATATAACTTTTGGAGAGAGAAAGGAGGGAAACTTGGCGATATGCGTTAAAATTGAAGACACGTTGTACCCTGGGGCAGTTCTACATCTAGAAATGCGAAGCAGCCTCATGGTAGGTGCCCTAGAATATGGTCCCAAAGATGGTCACAGCAGCACCACCTGTCACGCGGAGAACTGAAGACAGCTCGTATCTCTACCGACCGACGGAAGAGCAGCTGGACCCAGCCTGACTTCTTCCCATTGTGGTCTATGCTGCAACCATGACAAAGAAGCAAGTACAGAAACGGAAAGATCTCCAAGAAAAAAAGTTGTCATGAGAAACACATTAATAAATCCCGAATATGTCAGAATCCAAGTCTAACTGGTGATAAGATCAGCAAAGATCATAACCAGCGTCTATTAAGTTTGCTGCGAGCCAAGTCAGCTGTAAGCACTGACTGTGAGCCGTCTCTCCCTCAGTCCTTATGAATGCCTCCCTTGAGCTGCGTGCTGTTGTTAGGGATGTTTTACAAATAAAAATAAAACCTCAAGCGCAGAGACAAGACTAACTTGTTCAAAGTCGCATAGACCCCAAGCGAAAAAGACAGTCCTCTGAGGGTGGGGAGGAAGAAGAGGAAACTAAAGACAGAACTCCCATTTGACTCCATTTATTTTATATTATTTAATTTTTGGATGAGATTGAGTATTCACACCCTATAAAAATTGCTTAATTGCTTAAAAATAAGTGATCCCTGGGGCGCCTGAGTGGCTCAGTCCATTAAGCATCTGACTCTGGATTTCCGCTGGTCATGATCTTGGGGATGTGGGGTGGAGTCCCACCTTGGGCTCCGCCCTCAATGCCAAGCCTGTTTGTCCCTCCCCCTCTGCCCCCTGCGCACATGCTCACGCTCTATCTAAAATAAATAAATAGACAAACAAATAAATAAATAAAGTCTTAAAAAAAAACAACGTGATATACAAGATAACCCCAGGAATGGCAATGTACTTGGAACCAATATGAGTCGTTTCACCACCTGGAGGTACAAGTAAATTGCATCTCCTTTATTTCTGGAATTGTTGGCCTCCTCCCTCCCCAAGTCCATTGGCTTCTAACTCCCAGGCAGAGAGCGAGAAAGGAGAGTAAGAAGAGCCACAAGTAGCACCATTTCCCATTGAGCTCCCTCGGTCCGGAGGAGTTTCACCGCCTCCCACAACCAGCAGACTCCCAGACAGACTGGAGTAACTGAGGTTGACCAGGACAGAGCGCTCATCCCTTGGTGGACTGGCCACCCTGAGGCCACAGTCCCGGCTTTGCAGAAAACTGATAAGGCTTCTGCTAATCACTGCTTCATGATTGCATGCATTGCTTTCCTGTTAAATACATTTCTTCGCATTTTCTTATCCTCTATCCTTGGCATAAATGTCCTGGAATGTGTTCCATGTGTCCAAGTTCAAATATGAGTCTCTCTAAATATCCTAGCTCTGTGACACCGGCTGTCTGTGAAGATAAGGCGTTTCCAGGCATCGCTCTGGGAAGAGGGAAATGCGAAGGCACAGAACCCACGGTGCCAAAAAATAAAAATCTCCTGATACCTGCGAGAGAATAAAGATGCAAGGGAGCGAACTAATAAAGACTAGCATTAGAGATGCTATTGAAATCCTCCTGTACGTCTTCACATCTATGAGCCAAGAAAGAGACATCCTTCCTGCCTCTGCATCCCACCTTCTGAATATATTTTTCACCTCGTTTTTAAAAACTAATATGATTGTTCATTTCTTCATTAGCATCAACCGTAGGACTAAATTTCATCTTCTACGGGCGCTTGGATCCATACAGATCCTAGTTAGCTAAGAGTTACACTCATCCTAAATCCCTCAAAGCCAGCAATAATGTCAGGAAATGCAATGAAATTAATAATTGCTGCAGAAATATGCCAAATGCTACATTGTTCCAAAATAAAAATGCCTGGCTCATGTTGATAAATGTTTTTAGGCCCATATCATCTCCTCAATATTTTCTCAGTACCACGAGAATCAACTAATAAGTAAGTATGTCAGCTGATAGTCAGATCATGGTGTTGGCAGACAGAAATAAGTAAAATATGGTCCTTCAAAAAAAATAAATGGTCCTTAAAACAAAGACTATAAGATATAATATTTTAAAAGTCATCTTCATGGCTTGCAAATAATGAGACAAAATGAAAGACTGGGAATGTAAAAATCTATCAAGAAAGGAGAAAAGGAAACAAATCTATCAAAGACCATTACACGTAGACATGTTTTTTTATCTCTTACATTCATCTTTCACAAGAAAATCCCATGAAATTGTCCTAAAGGTATTTACTGAGTATCCACTGTGTGTCAGGCATTGAGCTAGACTCCGAAGATGGAGAATAAGATGGTCAAGTTCAAAGGGGAGGCAGAGACCAGGCAAATCCAAACCACATTGGGAGGACAATATTAGTAACAGATAAAGTAGTAATGGATGAGAAAACAAGTAGACAAAACAAAAAAAGGTATGTTTCTAATCGTTAAAGAATAAGTATATAGTAAATGCAAGTAAGCCATCAGAAGGTTTTTAGAAACCAGCTGGCATAGACATAAAATATGTGAAACAAATCTTACAGACATGGAAGATCATAGTTCTTTGGAGAGACCTGAACACACCTATCAGTCTTTTTAACCCATTGATCGTGGAAAATTTAGGAAAGTAATTTACCTAGGACTCTCATAAAAATAATAGAAATGCAACCATTTCTCAGGGGAATTTATCGATTGACATAAGAAGACTCCTTCTAATCTTTTATTTTTGTCTCATTATTTGCAAGTGATGAGTAATACATTTTTTCGTCTTTATTTTAAATTTTTAAGGACCTTGTTTCACTGTGCTTATACCAACACTACCTACTACCTCTGACGGTAGGCCTGACATCAGGGACAGAGACACGGACAAAGAGGTGGTCTCTGACCCTCTCTTGGCCATGCTTCTCCCCACGTTGTGTCCATTTTCAGATGGCCACTTCCTGCACAGTCTCAAGGCGGCCAAGCCATCTGGCCCACACAGTTCCAGATGGTGAGGGGCAGACAGACTTCCCTGATAACTCAAACACATGCTATGGAAGTGAGACTTGTCGGTTCTGAGTGGCCCTTCCTGAAACAAATCTGTGGCTAGGGGAACAGAAGGGGAAGACATGGCTGACTTAGGTGGAGGTCACAGGCCCCAGGCTTGGAGCTGGATAAGATAGGAGCCTTACCAGAAGCATACAGACAAAGAACGATGTGACAGAGGTAACTGGACCTTGGTCATAGCCATTCTTCCTGCCCTTCCTTCTTCCTCACTGAAAGCCCTGTGCCCTGGGAGGCAGATCGATGTACCCTGCTGAAAGAAAGAAAGAAAGAAAGAAAGAAAGAAAGAAAGAAAGAAAGGGGAGGAGGAGGGAGGGAGGAAGGAAGGAAGGAAGGAAGGAAGGAAGGAAGGAAAGAACTTACATGGTCTAGCATTCCTTGATGTTGGGTGCTGTTGACAAGATATAGTGGCAGTCTTTTGAGCAGGGTTTCTGGTAAAACTGTCATAAAGCTGGGAGGTGACCCATTTGCCATGTCTCTTCCTTCATTCTTCATCTTTATTTCTAGAAAATGTTGGTTTTAGCAGTAGAGCTTAAGTTGACACTACAAGGTAATCTTGACGGTAGACTCTATGTATTAACCTGACTTGGAAGGAAGCGAGGTTTGGGGTTGCGTAACTCCACACTGTTTTTACCTTGAATTGGGCCACCATAATCTGTTCCTATTATGAGATCCAGCTAGATACAGGGCTTCATCCAAAGTGGAATCAAGTTTCTGGGTGGATAGAGGTTATGGGACAAGAAGGACAGACCAGAAAGGGGCCCAAAGGTGCTCTGGACCTTGTATTCGGGGTATTGATCCAGATATACACATTTCCCCAAAATTCATCAAATTCAGTACTTAACATCCTGGCCCCTTATTGTATATTATAGTAATAATAATCTAAATTAAAAAAAAAAACAACAACCATGGCCTCAGTTACAGAAGGTAGATGTTGGACATCAGAAACCAACAAAAACCCTCTATGATAAGAAAATAGAGGAACTCTGCAATCTAATTAGTGAAATGGACATAGATGCACACACATGTACTTTGCTTTTTATAAACAAAGAAGTAAAAATGCACATTACCTTAAAATTCCTGTGGAATGTGTACAAAAATCCATCAAATTGAGGCCACAAAGAAACTGTAGATAATGGAAACTGTAAAGACCAGATTCTTTGGCCATAGTGTGAGGAAAGGAGGCATTTAATTTAAAAAAGCAAACAGGTACCCTACAATGAAACCACTTGAAAATTTAATTCTGAAACTCACCTAACGCGGTCGTAAGTCAAAGACGAAATTGACATTGTTTCCTAAATAAGCTGTAGTTGGAGTAACCAGGACTACCTATGGAGGAAAATATTACCTATCTTAGTAAAAACCAAATCGATGCTTAAAGGAAAATCATAGCTTAAATTGCTTTTGTATCAACTGGTAACAAAGTGACAACAAATGATTTGAGCATTTAACAAAAAGTTAGAAAAAGAGCAACACAATAAACCAAATTAAAAGAAGAGAGAATTTTTAGGTTCAGCCTCTGCCTTCAGCTCAGGTCATGATCTCAAGGTCCTGGAATCGAGCCCTGCATCGGGGCTCTCTGGTCAGCAGGGAGCCTGCTCTCCCCCCCACCCTCTGCCTGCCTCTCTGCCTGCTTGTGATCTCTGTCTGTCAAATAAACAAATAAAATCTTTTAAAAAAATGAATTTGAAAAGGAGAAAAACAACAGAATTGATCAAAATTCTGACTTAAAAAAAATCATGTCAAGGATTTCATGACGGTGATGAAGACATAAGCTTTTTGGCTTTAGAAATTGGGCTCATCACACAGAGCATTTTCTGACTTACCTCATTCCTTCAGAGGATGAATTTCGTGTGTTTCCATACATTTTCCTCTACACGGTGGCAATCTTTCCTACTTCTCAATGGTTGCATGACGATTTAACACACACTAGCCGAGCCTACCTGAGTCTTCCTGCCAAACTGGACATCCTGAGCATGAGGGCTCTCATCCGAAACAAGACACACGTACTGGACGGAGTGAACAGAAGGGAAAGTAGCGCCTCTGTCCCCGTGTTCCTGTCCCTGATCCCTTGTCTCATGAACATTCCCATGCTCAGGATGGACACAACTGGAAAAGCAGACAATGTCGGCAAGCCTCTTGCTCCCAGACTTAACTGCGCTATGTCCTTGCCAAGACCCAGCCAGCAGAGGTGACAAATTTGGTCTTGATGCCAAAGCATTATCTGAATAGAATGTATGTGCAAACTCTAACAGTTGTGCTCTTTGCCCAGAGCCAGCTCTTTGAGAGAACACCCTTCCGTCCGTGAGGCCATGAGTCTGAGTCCATGAGTCCATGAGTGAAGGACCACCCCCCATGCCCCCAAGGGTCTTGCGTCAGAATGGGCAGTTCCTTTGGCCTCATTCCTCCGGAAACCCATCAGGATGGGTCCAGATTATGGATCCAGAGGATGCGGGTTCTAAGTAATAGTGGCAATTAAGGGGAAGACAAACCATTATTCTTGACTGCTCTGAGTGAGCGACGTGAAATTATCTGATTCATTTTCTTACACCAGTTTGGAATGCTCTGTCTTAGATCCCGTTAAACACATGTTACGGCATTACCCCTCCTCAGCAAACTCATCAAGGTTCGGTGTCTTATGGGTCTTTGATTTCTCAGTGTCTGACACCGGATTTGGCAGGCAGGCCGCCCTCTGGCAATGTGCATCGAATGAGTGAGCGACATTCCCGTGATCGCCTGCATCTTCACCATGGGCAAGGGGAGGGGTCTACATTCGATGCTCACTTTTGTCCACTCCAGCCCAGAGAAGCAACCAACTGAAGATTTGTAATATTGTCCGGGAGGAGTTACGAGTGCGCCTTTGTTTCCCAAGGGCACTCTTTATGTAACATCGCAATCTTGCCCTTGAAACATGAGGGGGTTTTTCTCTGCCGCGCCCTTCACTTCTCAAAAGTATAATCTTGATGGAAGAAAAATGTTATTCAGGTAGCGATATGACGTGCGATTTCCTTAAACAGCTGAGACTCCCTGAGACGCTCTAGCTCAGTCTTAAAATCTATTTCTCCATCTTTATTTATTTTTAAAATATTTTATTTACTCATTTATTTGACAGAGAGAGAGCACACACACAAGCAAGGGAGGGACAGAAGCAGACTCCCCATAGAGCAGGGACTCCAAGGCAGGACTTGATCCCAGAGCCCTGGGATCATGACCTGAACCGAAGGCAGACGCTTAACTGACTGAGCCCCCAGGTGCCCCTCTCCACCTGGTTTAATATCTCCTATTATATCCCATTTCCTTGGCCGTTCCTAACACCGGGGGCACATTTTCTGCACTGTAACTCCTTCTCTTTGTCTTTGTCCCTGAAATTCTGTGGGTTTTGCTGAATTCAGAGGTTCCTCCCTGCCTCGGAGGAACAATTATAAGCCTCAGGGACCAACAGCTTCTGCTGTCTCATCCAGGATGTTCCCCTACCACGATCACCCGTGCCACCCCAGATGCTGGGTCTTCCCTTCCCACAAGCACACTGTCCTACCAGAACACTCACACTAGTGTGGATTTTTACTGTTCTTTCCTGCACACACTTTCTTTCAGAAAATGGGATGTCCACTCCGTCTAATTTTTTTTCCAGAGATTTTCCTAAATTTCCTTTTTTGAACTCCCCTTTAGAAGCGAACTCACAAGTCCCATCAATCTCTTTACATTTCTAGAAAAAAAAAACAACATTGTTTTCATTTATAACTGGAACAAGTTTTTCGTTTTCTGGTGGATATAACTTCTCAGTCTGATTTTGCCTTTCTCAAATATTCCATATCCCCCTGGACTCTTTTGTGTGGGCATGGCTCCAACTCTCCTTTGTGAACACACAATATTTCCTTGTTCTATTCCTCACTGTTCATAAAAACATTGGGAATAGCGGCAAGGTCCTCTCAAAAGCCAAGGCATTTGGCCTCAGCTGCCTGACCTTCCTCTCTTTGCACTGAGAATCTTCTCTAAAACTTTCTGGTTGAGAGGAGATGAGTGGTGACAGGTCAGAAATCATCCAAGCAGCTCCGTGCTGAACAACAGACTAATTCTACTTCTTAACACAAACTCCAAAAAGCTCAGCACGTGAACTTGCTTTACAATCTCATCTCTGAACCGCCTCCCCAACACCCAGCAAGTGTCGCCTCCGATTTTACATTTTTCGTGGGCAAGCTCTTGAACAACTGCTCTCAGTTTGCCTCCCTCTCATTAGTTCTTCCCCTCATCAACTCTTGAGTTTTAAAAAATGTCTCAAGCATGCTGTAGTCCTTTGGAATCCTGCCTCTCTCCTCCCAAACCAAGGAGCAGGATGCATCTCTGGGTCGCCTTCGGTCTGTCCAACAGCTAGATCCCGGGTTGCTTGCACAGCTATGTCCCTGTTTTCTGTCCCCAGTAGGAACTCTGGAGCAGCAGTCCCTAGACCTGGCTGGCCTCATGGAATCTCATGGGTGGCTTTTAAAGATAATGGGGGAGAGAGACAGAGAGAGAAATTTTCATCAGACTGCTGTTGGATTTGAGTTACAAGAGTCCCTAGAATCTTTATCATTAAAAACCTGATCAGGTTATTTTAATGGTTCATTTGTAGGCAGATCATAGGCATGAATCAGAGCACAGATAATTAGATGCCAACACTCGAGGGGGAGTGACCTAAATATTCTGAGTGAGTTACAGATTATCCGGGATGCTTGTGATGAGCTGAGAATCTCATCCTCCTGAAACAAAAGCTATCAATATTCTCTACTGGAGGGATTCAATGCTATTTCATATGGTGAAACGGTATCTTTGATTTGCACTAACAAGTTCAAAGAATAACATTTTCATAATATTTGTTTTTTAATGGTAGCCCCAAGATAAGTCAATTTAGCTTCATGAAATTGATCTCAGGGTCAATATCAGACCTTTCATGCTATGGTAGTCCGCCTCTGAAATTCAGAGATTTGCTTCATCTCTTTAGGAAAATTACCTGTTGAAATAAAATTTTCAGGTGAAATGCATGATTTATTTTGTGAGCCCTTACACGACTGGGGTGTCTCTGCTCCCATCAAATGTGCACACAGTGAAAGATCCTGAATGGGTCTACTGAAAATCACAATCTTTTTTTTCTCCTCTGGAACACCTAGAATTGTTCTATTTTATTTCTGAAATGATCTCTGCACTAGAGAAGCGTGGAGCAGCCTGATGTATGTGACCGAGAATAAGTAATCATGTATTTTATTTCTGCCTGGACACTTGTTGGAATTCCACTTTGTCCTTTAAAACTATCTTTGTGCTTCCAAAAGTTAATCCTGCTGAACCCAAGAGAGCCTCCCTTTACATTGACTTGCTTGGAATGTGAACAATGTTGGTTTTATTTTCAAAATTTCTACTGAATCTTTAGTCACGCCCCTGGTTTTGTTCCTGAAATTGCTTACTGTGCATTTCTGTTTCAGGTTCACTGCAGAAAAAGCCCTCAATTTTATCTTCTTTTTAATTTTTCTTATTTCCCATTTTAGTAATTATTATATCTCAGTTCTTTCTCTTTTTTTCTGGTTTCTATGGGGATCAGTTTTCATACTTCCATCCTCTTTCAGTGAATTGTTATTCACCTTCAGTTCAGAAAAAAAGCTTCTCCTATTGTATCTTCTACCTTCTAGTACTTTCTCTAGTGGTGATCTTCTGTCTGTTGAGGATGCTTTAGCTGTCATTCATGTTTACAGCCTTCTCGCTCATGAGTTCCCATCTCAGCTGTGTCCCCTAAAATCTGAAAGAGAGAGTTACAAAGTTGTTTCCCACTTTACTCACCTCCTGAATTCTGGTATCGTCTCAGTCTTTCATGCCTCCAACACACAACTCCATGTTAAAGACAGTCTTGGGCTGTGACCATCTTTACCTCTACCCACGTGGACATGCCTTTGTGCTCGTCTCTCCATTTCAGCCCATTGTGGTTTTATTTCAGAATTTCTCGATCTACTTAAATTCTTTTCATCATGCAAAGAAACATTTCTAGAACTTTCCTCTTGAATACCAAAGGAAATCACGATATCACTCTCCCTGTTCGCCTTTTGAATGTGCATTCCTTTCCCTTGCTGTGCTATATATTTTCATAGGCTCCTTCTTGGTTTTCTCCTCTTCATTTATCCACAGATATTAAGAGAATTTTGTTTCCAGACTTGGAAGTAAAGTCTATTAACAGACCATGTCGAAAGAGCTCCATGTGTCCCTCTCTGCCCACTGGTACGAACAATTGCTTTAGTTCCACTTACCACCCTTCTAATTCCTGATTTCCGGGAGAGTCTCTATTGGTGTATTGCCAAAAAAGGTGGCTGGTAGTCTGCAATTTTGAACTAAGGAAATCATTTTTTAAAAAATATTCCTAATATGAACATGTGCTGGCAGTTTCCCACTGTCAACTCTTTCCTACAACACTTCATTTGAAAGGCACGGTCCTCTGAACAAAGGCAGAGCCTGTTTTCCCTGCCATCTGACTGCTCTCTGCCATTTTGAAGAAGGGCAACAGGTAGCCCGCAGGTCTTGCAGGAGGGTGCCCTGGTTATCCCACAGAAGAATGTCGCTGCGTGGTGTCAAGACGCCATCTTTGCTTTTCTTTACTTTACTTTTCTTCTCTTTTTTCCTTTTCTTTTCTCTTCTCTTCTCTTTCTTTCATTTTCTTTCTTTTCTTTTTTCTTTTCTTCATCTTTTCTCTTTTCTTCCTTCCTTCCTACCTTCCTTCCTCTTTTTGCACAACTCTTGGTATGGGAGACCGTAAATTAAACCTTCTTGACTTTTTAGAAAATATGTATTTTCAGTTTTAAGAAACAAAAGCAAATTGTACTATTAAGACAATAGAGAGAGCTTTCTCGTTTCAACTCCGTATGCCGGGCTGCTGCTGTCCAGTTTCCCCGGATAGCAGTGAGGAGCCACAGAAGGCGGCCCCGGGGCCGGCAACCCACAGGGCATTCTGAACTGTCGAATCTGGCTCTGCTTAGCAGACTGCCCCTTCCCCATATGTGCCACTCTCTCTTTCTGGATTCCTCCTTTATGGACACTGATCTCTCACATTAAATTCCACATGTCTTCTCTTCCGCTTATTTTCATCTCTTTATGTCCTCCCCTTCCCCGAGTTCTGCAGAATTTAATAATGATGTGTTTTAATTCACTGACGTATTTCTTTGGCTTTCACAAAGTAGCACTTCACAGGGAATATTACCCAGGGCAAGCTTTAGAAACTCTCGTACCTATTCCGGTCCTCTTAGGAACTCCTCGGTCCCACGGAGTGCCGGTGGGTTGTGAATTACGGTACCAAACTCCAATCCCAGACCCAGGAACGTGCCTCTGACAATCATTGTACTGCATCCCAACGGACTTGTTGATATTTTCAGATAGGGGTATGTGACATTTTCCCAGGCCAGAGTTTTCTCTGGGATATTTTGGGGGAACTAGAGTTTTTTCTTCTCTTTCAGGATTATGAGCTGAAAACATATAGGCCTGGGACGATCTTGCCAGATACTTTGAAAGTCTCTATAGGGTAAGAAAGATCTGGGGCCCAAGTTAAAGAAAAGCAGAGACAAGTAGAGCTGCAGAATAGATCAAGTGGATGACATCATCTGCGTTTCGGAAACAGACCACAACTGACCACCTGACATGAAACTCGTTCCATGGGAATATCCAGTTACGTGAGCTGGTAAATGCTTCAGGTTAATCCGCTCTGTTTCATGAAATCAAGAATGTTAATTTTACATTTAATTTGCCATCGTTGCCTGTTACAGTCAACTTAATGATACATTTTCCTTTGTACTGGGAGCTCTGTACTGGTCCTAAAGTCTTCCTTCTCCATGACTCTATGCTACAGGTCCATAAATGAACTGAGAGATTCTTGAACGTTTTCTTTCAGATTATAGTCTTTCAAAGAAAAAGTATATCCCTGAGACATCAGATGGTTCTTTTCTCTATTACTGAATCTTTTCAAATGTCTGTTCACAAATAGGTTTTGTTATGACTGCTCACTCAAAAATAGTGAGTATTAGGGCACCTGGGTGGCTCTGTCAGTTAAGCATCTGCTTCTGCCCAGATCATGATCCCAGAGTCCTGGGATCCAGCCCCACATCAGGATCCTTGCCCAGTGGGGAGCCTGCTTCCACCTCTGCCTGCTGCTCCATGTGCTTGTGCTCTCTCTGTCAAATAAATAAAATCTTAAAAAACAACAAAAAAATAGTGAATGTTGTTTACCAGGGTTTATGCAAGATGTTGTATGTGTTTTTGTTTTGTTTTGTTTGGAGGGTTTTTTGCAGTTTTTAACATTCCTATTTTGATCTTTTAAGGATTGATGAGAGAAATTTGGGGGGAAATCAATCTGATGAGACTTCTAGTTTGTAAGGTCAGGGGTGCAGTGGCTGGTTCAATCAAGAAAAGCGTTCCTAACACGGGACTCATGTTTTGATAATCCTCTCCAGTTTTTACTTTAATGTGCTTATTTCGGTAGCCCAGACTCACCTGAGTCACTACTCTGACTCCTCAAGCTGTCAAAATCCCTGCCTAGTAACTGGTGATTCTCTAGCCTTATTCAGCATGTTTTCTATATACACTTCTAGCAAAAACTGAGTACTATTAGTGTATTCCTATTTTCATGGAGTTTGGTTCTAGGTATCAGATCTGTGTCCTCTCCATGCACCTGTTTAGAGGTTGTCATTAGCATTAGTCTTGGCCACCCCAAGAAAGGTGTGTTAGTGGGTGGCTACTGAGAGTTGCCGCTTATCCATAGTTCATACCTGTAGGATTGTAAGTGCTCTTGGGTGGTCCTTCTTGAGTCCATTCTTGGTAACAGTGCAAAGAAAAAGAAGAAGAAGGAAGTGGAAGAAGAAGACAATGAAGATGAAGATGAAGAAGAAGACAAACACAAAGAAGAGGAAGAAGGAGGAGGACTGGGAGAAGAGGAAGAGAAGAAGAAGAAGAAGGAGGAGAAGAAGAAGAAGAAGTAGAAGAAGAAGAAGAGGAAGAAGAAGGAGGAGGAGGAGAAGGAGAAGAAGAAGGAGGAAAGAAGAAGAAGAAGAAGAAGAAGAAGAAGAAGAAGAAGAAGAAGAAGAAGAAGAAGAAGAGGGAGGAGGAGGAGGAGGAGGAGGAGGAGAAGAAGGGGAGGAGGAGGAGAAGGAAGAGAGGAAGGAAGAGGAAAAAGAGGAAGATGGGAAAGAACAAGGGGAGAAACATCTTGGTTGAAAGTCTGAAAACAATAGTAGCTAAATGTATTTGCAGAGGTTGCTGTCTTAAACCTGAAGTACTGGGATCTGTACCCCAATGTTTATAGCAGCAATGGCCACGGTCACCAAACTGTGGAAAGAACCAAGATGCCCTTCAACAGATGAATGGATAACGAAGATGTGGTCCATATACACTATGGAGTATTGTGCCTCCATCAGAAAGGATGAATACCCGACTTTTGTAGCAACATGGACGGGACTGGAAGAGATTATGCTGAGTGAAATAAGTCAAGCAGAGAGAGTCAATTATCATATGGTTTCACTTATTTGCGGAGCATAACAAATAACACGGAGGACATGGGGAGATGGAGAGGAGAAGGGAGTTGAGGGAAATTGGGGGG
>PISX010023795.1:0-29104 GCA_004024625.1 Mellivora capensis
GCAATCCATTGAATAAACCACCATTATTCCCCTAAGTATGTAATTCGAAGTGTTTTTAGGTCAATCATTTTCTTTTCTTTCCCAATTTTTTCTTTTCTTTTTCTTTCTTTTGTTTTTTTTAATTAACACATAATATATTGTTTTAGGAGTACAGGTCTGTGATTTATCGTCTTACACAATACCCAGTGCCCACCACAACATATAACCCTCCCCAAAGTCTATCACCCAGCCACCTCATTCCAGCAACCCTCAGTCTATTTCCTAAGATTAAGAGTCTCTTATGGTTTATCTCCCTCTCTGATCTCACGGTTGTTTTTTTTTTTGTTTTTTTTTTTTTAAGATTTTATTTATTTATTTGTCAGAGAGAGAGGGAGAGAGAGTGAGGGAGCACAGGCAGACAGAGTGTCAGGCAGAGGGAGAAGCAGGCTCCCCGCCGAGCAAGGAGCCCGATGCGGGACTCGATCCCAGGACGCTGGGATCATGACCTGAGCTGAAGGCAGCTGCTTAACCAACTGAGCCACCCAGGCATCCCGAGATCTCACCTTGTTTTATTTTACCTTCACTTTCCCTATGATCCTCTGCCTTGTTTCTTAAATTCTGCATATCAGTTGAGATCATATGGTAATTGTCTTTCTCTGACTAACTTATTTCACTTAGCATAATACCCTCTAGTTCCATCCATGTTTTTGCAAATGGCAAGATTTCATTTTTTGATGGCTCAGTAATATTCCATTATGTATATATACACATATATACACACATACACACACATCTTCTTTCCGTAGTTTACCTATTGTGGACATTGCTGCTATAAACATTGGGGTGCACATGCCCCTTCAGATCACCACATTTGTATCTTTGGTGTAAATACCCAGTAGTGTGATTGCTGGGTCCTAACGTATTTATTTGCAACTTTCTGAGGAACCTCCATACTGTTTTCCAGAGTGGCCACACCAGCTTGCATTCCCAAGATCATTTTCAACTACCAACACTCCTCTTTAAAAATAGAGGGGGGAGAAAATCTCCTTAAAAACAGCTGTAACACTTACTATAATTTATATTTTTATTAGCTACCAGAGCTAGAATACAAATATCCTTTAAAAACCTCATTATAATACTATAGTCCATGTCCATCCTGAGGAGCAGCCTTACAGATGATTCTAAATCTTTTTGATAGATTTTAATAAATACGCCCCTAACTCAGATTTGTAAGGGATCAGCTCTACACAGTCAATATATAGCAAGCTAAGCAAATATTAACTGAGGACAAAATCATATTTACTATCAAACAGCATAAGCAAATGTACTAAAAATGTAAAGTTTATTATAACCTCACTTTACAGATTTTCTTCCTACTGCAAAGTCATGCTTCAGATGGCTATATTCTGACAAAAGAATATGACAAAAGGAAAAAAGAGGACTACAATAAGGGCTACTTTTATTTCCCTTCTTTCATCTATCCAATATTTTTATCTTTTGTGATTCTTACTACTCACCATGCCCTCAAAGCCAACTCTGTAAAGGTTCTTAGCACCATTATCCCAGAGAACATATGCTGCACTATGTGGGCTTGATGCACTCCAGTCCTGGATTTCTGTTACCTAAGAGATTTGTCAGGGAAAACAATTTTTTTAAAGGAGAGAGGATAAGTTAGTTCTTTTAATTACATTTAAAATCTTACATATCATTTCAGCTATCATCTTATATAACAGGATCATGAAAAATATTTCTCAAACATATGTCACTTCTAACAATATAACTCAATTATAACTAGAGATATAATTCCAGAATTATAAGATAATTTCTAAAATCATTATGGAAATTTTGAATTGGGAGGCTCAGTGATTATAGTAATAGATTACCAGAATATACATAACTCAATATAAAATTTTAAATTTTGATTCTTAAAGTGTTCCCTTTAAGAATAGTGTATATTTTTTTAAGATTTTATTTATTTATTTGGAAAGAGAGAGATCACAAGTAGGCAGAGAAGGAGGCAGAGAGAGAGGGGGAAGAAGGCTCCCCACTGAGCAGAGAGCCGGATGTGGGGCTCAATCCCAGGACCCTAAGATCATGACCTGAGCAGAAGGCAGAGGCCCAACCCACTGAGCCACCCAGGTGCCCCAAGAATAGTGTATTATTTTAAACACATTATTCATTACAAAATTGAAGATCTTTGACCATATACCCAGAATGATTTAAGATAAATCTGCGCTCTAGTGAGCTAAAAGCTGAGAAGCACAATGCTTGATGCCAATGTTTAAGGAAGATAAGCTGACATCGCTCCTCCAGCATTATATCCCTCAGTTGCCCCAAAAGGCAAGAAACCCAAGCTAAAACACCATGGCTACAATGGAAACCCAGACACAATCTCTAGGCCCCACACCCAACAGATGATTCATAAGCTCTTCTGACATTAAAACAAAACAATACAAAACAAAAACACTACCAACAACAACTGAGGTTGTTACTCCTTAAGGGCCAAGAATCAACAGCATAAAAATAATATACAATGAGTGCTGAATTCAGGTGTTCTCAAGTAAACCAGTGTATAGCTAAGAATGGGGAGCTGAACATGTGCAACTCATTACTTTTCTCCATCTTGACACATATAATCAGCCACTCCTTACAGTTACTTAGAATGCCAAGCTGATGTTAAATTTAATTTTAAAAGCATGACCTTAAAACATAATTTTAAAGCATAATCTATTTCAAAAAAGATACATAATAATCCTTCCTTATTTTTATCCTGATTTAAAAAATCATTTTGTAACAAACTGAGGGTTGCTGGGGGGAGGGGGGTTGGGGAAGGGGGGTGGGTTAATGGACATTGGGGAGGGTATGTGCTATGGTTAGTGCTGTGAAGTGTGTAAACCTGGCGATTCACAGACATGTACCCCTGGGGATAAAAATACTTTATATGTTTATAAAAAATTTAAAAATTTATTAAAAAAAAAAAAAAAGAATGTCATGGGTACTTTGGATAGGAGGCTATAAAGCTGGATGTCTGCTTATCTATCCAGAGGATGAGGGATAAAAAAAAAAGAAAAACCATTTTGTAAGTTATATGTTTTATGTTTTTGTAAAGAAAAAAGGCTTTAAGATTTAATCAAACCTTTGAGAAAGATTTTAAATTGTTATTATGTAAATCTATTTTTAATTTTGAAATAAATCATACATTATAAAAAATATAAAACATATAAACTTTAAAGAATAAAAAAATGAGGGGCACCTGGGTGGCTCAGTGGGTTGAGCCTCTGCCTTCGGCTCAGGTCATGATCTCAGGGTCCTGGGATTGAGCCCAACTGGTTGACCATTCAACTCTTACTTTCAGCTCAGGGTGTGATCCTGGGGTCATGAGATCCCCAGATCAGGTTCCATGCTGGGCATGGAGCATGCTTAAGATTCTCTCTCCCTCTGCCCCTGCATCCCCAGGCTTGCACTCTCTCTAAAATAAATAAATCAGGGGCACCTGGGAGGCTCAGTGGGTTGAGCCTCTGCCTTCAGCTCAGGTCATGATCTCAGTGTCCTGGGATCGAGCCCCGAATCGGGCTTTCTGCTCGGCGGGGAGCCGCTTCCCTTCCTTTCTCTGCCTGCCTCTCTGCCTACTTGTGTGCGTGCTCACTCTTGCGCGCTCTCTCTCTCTTTCTCTCTCTGTCAAATAAATAAATAATAAAATCTTTTTAAAAAAATAATAAATCCTTTAAAAAAATGCTAGAGCAAATAAGTCTGTATTTTTTTTTTTTTTTTTACATTTTATTTATGGGGTGCCTATGTGGCTCAGTCGTTATGCGTCTGCCTTTGGCTCAAGTCATGATCCCAGGGTCCTGGGATCGAGCCCTGAATTGGACTCCCTGCTCAGCAGGAAGCCTGCTTCCTTTCCCACTCCCCCTGCTGCTTCTGTTCCCTCTCTCACTGTGTCTCTCTCTGCCAAATAAATAAAAACTTAAAAAAATATATTTTATTTAGTTGAGAAGGAGACAGAGATAGCAAGAAACCATGAACAGGAAGGAGAGGGAAAATCAGGCTCCCTGCTGAGCGGGGAGCTAGTAGTGGGGCTTAATCCCCAGGACCCTAGGATCATGACCTGAGCTGAAGGCAGATGCTTAACCGACTGAGCCACCCAGGTACCCCATAAGTCTGTATTTTTATAAGGGGCACAAAAATGCATTTGACTAAAAAACAAACACTACAAAATTTATTTAAATCAAATTCATCTTATATTTCAAATTACTTCGGATATAAGGAAGTTCATTAGTTAAGCTCTGAATCCTAAATGAAATTCCTTCATTTGTTAATATGATCTGACTTATTGAGGGGGGAACAAAGTGGAAGCCTTAAGAAAGTAACTACATTAATTTTATAATTTCTATTTTGATTAAGAAAGATGTATAGAATAGCTGCTAAAACCATTAGGTAAAAGGTTGCTGAGGAAAAGAAACTGACAATACCATTGATTAATCTTAACCTCACTAACAATAAGATAATCAGATTTTGCATGCCTGATGTGATGTACCAGAGAGCATAGTGCACTACTTTTGAGGTTCTCTTGCCAAAACAAAACTGAACCCTAATCTAATTAAGCCTCTATCTCTAACAACTAGTTTATAAGAAACACAAGGGTTAGAGGAACAAGTAAAAAGAATACCATAAAGAATCAAAAGGACAAATCCAGAGAACCTGATTTCTTCAACAAATAAATGGAATTTTTTAAAATTATTGACAATTTTTGAAATTGGATTTTGGGTACATGCAAATTTGTTATACTGTTCTTTCTACTCTGATGTATGTTTGAAATTCTCCATAATAAAAAGTTTTTTTAGGCACACCTGGGTGGCTCAGTCGGCTGAGCATCTGACTCTTGATTTCAGCTCAGGTCATGATCTCAGGGTTGTGAGACTGAGCCCCGAGTCAGGCTCTGTGCTCAGCATGGCATTTTTTCTGAGATTCTCTCTCTCCCTCTCCTTCAGCCTCATCCCACGCTCGCACACATGCTCTCTCTCTCAAATAAATAAAATATTTTTCAAATAAAAAGTTTTCTTAAAAGAAATACATCTAATGAACCTATGTAAAACACAACTGACACATATTCAAAAGCATTTATAAAATGAAAATAGTCTTAAAATACTAACAGAGTACTGGTACTTGAGAAACCCTTTAAGAATACACAACACAGGGGTGCCTGAGTGGCTCAGTTGGTTAAGCGTCTGCCTTTGGCTTGGGTCAGGATCCCAGGGTCCTGGGATCGAGCTCCGGCATCGGGCTCCCCACTCGGCAGGAATTCTGCTTCTCCCTCTCCTGCTCCCCCTGCTTGTGTTCCCTATCTCTCTTTCTCTAATAAATAAATAACATTGTTTAGAAAAAAAAAGACTACACAAAACAGGGACGCCCGGGTGGCTCAGGCGGTTAAGTGTCTGCCTTCAGCTCAGGTCATGATGGGTCCTGGGATCAAGCCCCCCAACAGATCAGGCTCCTTGCTCAGCAGGGAGCCTGCTTCTCCCTCAGCCTTACACTTTCCCTATTTGTGCTCTCTCTCTCTGACAAATAAATAAAATCTTTAAAAAAAAATACACTACACATTTCCATGGTATCTTTGCATCATGTTTCCCAAAGCCTACACTTGACATGCTTATTTTTGTATACGAACTTTGTTATCACCATTCAAATCATGGGACATGTTGGCGTGTGGTGGGCCAAAGACCATGTCAGGGCTGCAATCTCAGCCTGGACTGGTATGTACCCCTTAATATAGCTCACACCGGCCAATTTAGCTGGACACATGCAGTAATAGTGGTGGGTGAGAATCCTAAGCCTCAGACACAGGTTTAAAAAAAAAAAAAAAAAGGTAAGATACTACACACTATTATGTTCTGCTTTGTCCTACTCATAAAACTTTGAGGTGGACCACAGTAAGCTTAGAAACAAAAATACATAGTAACTCATCCCCTCTAACTATTCCTGGCCAAGCCCACCACTTCTGTCCTGCCTGAGGTTCTATGTGAAGCCCTGTGTTTCCCAGGACCTTGCCCACTGACTACCCCTATCAACTCCCAAGGAAGCAAGACAGGTTAGCCAGAGACTATTCAATTTACATTGCCTTGGGAGCTTTAATCTATAAGTGGCAATTCTACTCTATCCTTACACTAACTAAATTTGTGCTTGTTACTAGTCTTTTCAAAAATGAAATCCTAAATACTGTGGGACACTGTATTATCCTACAATAAGAAAGAAAAACAATGGAATAAGGACATCAAATATCCATTATCTTGGGGGCGCTTACAACTGTAAAAGGATAAAAACTAGCCTTTTAAAGGTACCCATAACATTCTATTCTCTAATCTGTATAGTGGGAACAAAAGTGTTCATTTTACTACTATTCTTTAAAGCTTCGCCTATTTTAGGGACGCCTGGGTGGCTCAGTTGGTTGGACGACTGCCTTCAGCTCAGGTCATGATCCCGGAGACCAGGGATCGAGTCCCGCATCGGGCTCCCAGCTCCACGGGGAGTCTGCTTCTCCCTCTGACCTTCTCCTCCCTCATGCTCTCTCTCACTGCCTCTCTCTCAAATAAATAAATAAAATCTTTAAAAAAAAAAAAAAAAGCTTCGCCTATTTTATACATTCTTCTGTATGATACAGAACTACTTTCACTGTGAAAGTTATTGGGAAAGTTGTTCACTACACAAGTGGCCTCACAAAAGAGAAGACTAGGCCTGACATCCAGCCCACACTCTACTTACCAAGACCTATGCACTGGGGCAAGACTGTTCCTGCTCCCACCTACAAAAGCGTGCCTTCTCTTTGCAACACGCTTGCCAAGCATGCCCCATAACATTCCATCCATCTAGAAATGGCGCCTTTTCCAAATTCATACTACTCTATTTTCCTTTTCAAAGCAGGGCTCCTTAAATTTTCACATGCATATAAATGACCTAGGGAATCTTGTTATAATGGAGATACTGATTTAGAACGTCTAGAAGAAAGGGGACCTATTACCTTTCTAACCAGCTGTCAGGTAACACATGCTGCTGGTCCACAGCCCATACTACAGTCACAGAATTTAGATTTACATTTTTTGCCTCTCAAATCTAATTAAAATACACATTTCAGGAAAGTGGGAACTTTGTCTCTTTTGTTCAATGCCATATCCCTGATGTTTGGAAGAGAACCTAGCATATACTAAGTGTTTAATAAATATTTACCAAATTTTTAAAAAAAGCAAAGTTGCTTCCTTAGTGAAAATCAAAGTACTTAAAATATAATGGCTAAAACACATATGTCTGACTTCCAAACATTAAAATTAGACCTTATTATTTAAAATGAAATCAAGATAACAACACGCAAATAATAACTCAGAAAACACGTATTAGGAAAAAAAGAAAATATGTATTTGAAAAAAGCATTTAAAAATTTTAAATTCAAAAGGATCTATACTAAGCTACTCCAATATCTCTGCCTATCCCACCCCAATTAAATAAGCTATACAAAATTCCCTTCAGAATAACCGCTATAATTGACTCCTGGACAATTACCTGTGAAGGGTAACAGAGTTAAGTAAACTGGTTAACAAAAGTAGATGCCTATTACCTCCCCCCTACCCCAGAAACAGGCCTCAAGGGAATTAAATATAAAACAAGTACATTCAAATGAAAACTTAATAAAAAGAAAGTCAAAAGCATGATATACTACTTAGGGAAGACTGGCCCAAACAGCATGTTCAGAAATGCCTGCTGGCCAACAAAATGGCAACATGAAGCCAAAAGGCAGAAAGGTAAAATCTACCCAACAACCTTCTCAATGAATATCAATATTTACAACAACGTGGGAATAATCTTTATTCTTCCAGGAAAAAAAAGAGTTTAAAAACTGTTACTGGTATAAGAAAAAATGGGCCAAGAAATTCAGTTATAGTAATAAAAATCTTCTGAACATACAATAATATTATAGAATAACATGATGAATTAATTTTAAAAAGTCACCTTTCCCCTTCGTCCATTTCCTCCATCCTGATCTTCCCATTGCCAGTCCACTCCTCGTACCACTCTGGCACCTGCAAAGATCCCTCTGGCTGTAATCTTCTTAGATTTTCTACGAGACTCTAACAGAACCCTAAAAATAAAAGTATGTATTTTAAATTATATAAAAGTATATTAACAGTAATTTCTTTATTTATATATATGTAAATGTTTTTTGAGAGAGAGGGGGGAGAGGGGATGATGATCCCAAGCAGGCTCCACACCCAACAAAGAGTCCAATGCCAGGCTTGATCTCACAACCCTGAGATCATGACCTAAGCTGAAATCACGGGTTGGATGCTTAATGATTGAGCCACCCAGGACCCCCACCAGTAATTTTTTTTTAAGATTTTTAAAATTCATTTTAGAGAGAAAGCAAGCAAGCATGGGGAGGGGGCAGAGGAAGAGGGAGAAGGAGAGAATCTCAAGCAGACTTCCCACTGAGCATGGAGCCTGACCCAGAGCTCAATCCCATGACCCTGAGATCGTGACCTGAGCTGCAAGCAAGAGTCAGACACTCAACCAACTAAGCCACTGAGGCACCCCAATTTATTTTTAAAAATAAAATCATAAAAAAGGCTCTTTTAAAAATACAAAAGATTTTTATTTGTTCTAGTTAATACCTTAACAGCATGACACATAAATACCTTTACATTCCACACGTGATAATGGCGACAATAGAAGAAAAATGATATCTAATATTTACTGAGCTTTTACTATAAGTAAAGCACTTACAAAAGTGTAAAAGTTTATTATACTCCTAAAGAGTATATTTTATCCTTTGTTATGTTATTTTATCCATTTTACAAATGAGGAAACAAGAGTCTCAAAGAGGTAAGTGATTTATCCAGGGGTCACAAAACCTAAATAATAATGGAATGGAATCAACATATGAATCCAGTCTAACCACTCAGAGTATCACCATATCCTTCACCACTTTAGAAGCGGCAAACTCAAACCCCTACAACTGTGAGAGAAATAACATAAATTAAGGCCAAAAAGGTAACACCACAGCAATGACAAATGGCAAGTAGCACTTGATCCCAGGTTCAGGAAGACAAGAAGCAGTGGTAGGGACTCTGGTGAACTCAAGACCATGATTTGTCTTAAGGGTACAGATGCTCCTCTGTCAGCCAAATGTCACCATGAACAAATGCCCAGTGCTGACAGTCTTTGGGTATGTGTGTGCATGCGCATGTGTGTGTTCAAAAATTTAGAGCACAGCACAGGCCAAGTAATTTATCAGTGGCCTGGATGTAACCTAACACTAACTTGTTTCCAAAGTACTGAATACTTACAGAGGACTATGGACCTTGAAAAAATTATACCCTCAAAAATCTGGACCAGCTTAGTTCTCCAAGGCCATCTTTCCCTTATTCTTCTATATCCTTCTCATTCATAAAATCAGTAAGGTTTGGGGTTTTTCCTTTTGTTTTGTTAATTTTACCTCAATATTCAATTCATTTTTAGAATGTCTTTATTATACCTTAACTTTAAAACTTGTAAGCAAAAGGATAAGAATAAACAATTTATTCAAAACTACTCAGTTAATAAAAGCAGGACCAGGATTTGAACTGGGACAGTCTTTTTCTCTTTTTTTAAGATTTTATTTATTTATTTATTTATTTGACAGAGAGAAAGAGAGCACAAGCAGGGGAAGTAGCAGGCAGAGGAAGTGGGAGAAGCAGGCTCTTCACTGAGCAGAGAGTCTGACATGGGGCTCAATCGCAGAACCCTGGGTTCATGACCTGAGCCGAAGACAGACACTTAATCAAGTGAGCCACCCAGGTGTCCCTGAACTGGGTGGGACAGTCTTATACCTAAATCCATTTTTCTACTACTCCTGCTGCTTCCCTATGACTGGCTAAATTCTTGCTCCTATACATTATTCTTATCTATATACATAAGAAGATTCAATCACCTAAAACTCTGTACCAATTCACAGTTCATATTCCTCTCTCTCTGCTAAAACACTTAATACTAATAATCCCTACATACAGTGTAAAATATCAAATGATATTCACTCCTGGTCAAATAATCCCTTAACTTATAAACTCTTTAAGAAGAAAAAAGAATTCTGTGCTTTAAGGGCACCTGGGTGGCTCAGTCCATTGAGCGTCCAAATCTTGATTTCAGCTCAGGCCACTGATCTCTTGAGATTGAGCCCCCAGTGTCAGACTCCACACTCAGCAGGGAGTCTGCTTGAGATTCTCCCTCTCCCTCTGCCCCTTCCCCTGCTTAGTCGCACTCTTTTCTCTCTCTCAAATAAATAAATCTTAAGGAAAAAAAAATACTGTTTTAGTTATCTTCAAATTGACATAAGCATAGTAGCTGCTACACAGTCTTAATAAACGCCTGTTGATTCAATCAATGGGCCCAGTGTTCATCTGGTAGCGATTAACAGAAGAGAATGCACAGTAAAAAGAAAATAGTGAGACTCTCTTGGGCTGCCCTTGCATTCCCAAATACTGAGGAGTGCCAAGTCTCCATGCCAGAGACAGAACAGATATTTACTTATCTTGAAAAAATACGTGCAGCTCCATTTTCACAGAGCTCTTTTCTCACTATATGGCAGGCCTGGTCCACATTAGCCTAGTATCTCCTATGTCCTGGTACTAAACCAGCTGTCAGCAGCTATTTCCAAATCCTATTTTTAAGGCTGAATAGTATAAAAAATTGAATGCCAACAAGGAATTACAACTGAAGAAAAACTGTTTACCCTACCGCTCACTTCCTGGTGTAGTAATTCTATAAAAGCGATGTCTTAAATGATGTTTATCTCCATGATAACAAACAGTGCACAAATCGTAATTTGTACATTCTGCACATTTCCATCGAATGCCAATGATTGGTTGCTGGCGGCAGGTATCACACATGGTTCCATCATGCTTGATGCCTATTAAAACAAAGATACATGCTTACATTAACTGCAAGAATTATTTACTTGAATATTACTCCCTCGGGGAAAAAATAACACAGCATTTTAAAAAGTAATTCAATAAAGTAGGAAAGACTGTTTCAAATGTGCCATATATAGTTTCAAGACAACATATTTCAAGTATTTTAAACAGTATAAATTATAAACTAAACATTTTCTATCACTTCTTTCTTCATTAGTAAGAGTACTTCTCAGTAACACTTTCTTTTGCTGTCATCCACAAACTGAAACTTATGTTCAATCTAGCAACAGAAAAGAAGAATCATTTACTACCAAGTAGATGTTTCAAACTTCAAACATTCAGAATCTTTTGAGGAATTTCAACCTATTCTCCAGGTTAACAATTACTCCAAAAGAAAAAAAAAATTTCGCCTCATATCATGGAAACAAACTACCAATTAATTTAAGCATCCATCCCTAGGTATTGAAAAACCCGGGGTGCCTGGGTGGCTCAGTGGTTTAAAGCCTCTGCCTTCGGCTCAGGTCTTCGGCTCAGGTCATGGTCCCAGGGTCCTGGGATCGAGCCCCGAGTCAGGCTCTCTGCTTAGCAGGGAGACTGCTTCCCTTCCTCTCTCTCTGCCTGCCTCTCTGCCTACTTGTGATCTCTGTCTGTCAAATAAATAATCTTAAAAAAAAAATTAAAAAAAAAAAAAGGAAAAGAAAACCTCTACACCCCAAACAACAAACTTCAGAAAAGGATTACCAAGTAAGTTTCTCAGTGTAAAAGGAAACAATATACTATAGTCAAGCTATTTGTTTTCCTTACAGAACAAGAATAAAGTCTGGAAAAAAGGAAATAAGCATTTGGCAATATGATCTCCACTAAAGATGATAACATGAATGACATAGACAATTAGAACTATAAAAGGGGGGAGGGCACCTGGGTGGCTCAGTTAAGCTTCTGCTCTTGGCTCAAGTCTTCAGGCTCCCTGCAAAGCAGAGAGCCTGCTCCTCTGTCTCCTTTAGCCCCTCATCCATGCTCCCTCTCCTATCCCTCTCTCTCCCGAATAAAAATAAAATCTTAAAAAAAAAAAAAATCTATAAAAGGTACCCCTATGAAGTAATGAAAATAACTAACCTTTTGGGGTAACAAGATTGGGAATAATGTTCATAAGCGTCTGCCTTCAGCTCAGGTCATGATTCCAGGGTCCTGGGGTCAAGCCCCACATGGGGCTCCTTGCTCAGCAGGGAGTCTGCTTCTCCCTCTCCCCTGCCCGCTGCTCCCCCTACTTGTGCTCTCTCTCTCTCTTCGTCAAATAAATAAAAAATAAATAAAATCTTACTATTCTATTTAGATCACCTGATAAATTAAAACTAGAAGCTTCTTAAACAATGTGGGACCTGTGAACATCAGTGTCACTACTTTATGGTAATGTATGATCAGGCCCAATACTGAACTATTATCAAGGGCTGTATTGTCCATTCAACACTAACACTCCTAGATTTGAGTTCTGGCTTTCACTAGCTGTTATTGTGCCCTTGAAAGAGTCATTTTAACATTAGTATTTATATAAAAAATAATAGTATTTATTTCAAGAATTTGGGGAGCAGAGAAGTAAGGTGGGGTTTAAATGAAAAAAGACTGCTCATGTTGAAGGTAGGTAAGAGGGATGTTCATTATATAATTCCCTATTTTGTGTTAAGTTTAGAAAATTTCCATAATTAAATAAAAGGATTCATTTCAGTTCTCAGAACCTCAGCTCCCTGTGGAGGAGGCATTATGTTCTCTAAAGGTAAGGGCTGTTCTAAGAATCAAGTAAGAATGTACTACATATGCGAGAACTGGAGCACAAAAATGGTAATGTTGTTACTAAACTCTAAAAGAACTAATACACTACTGCTGCTTCCTGGTAAGGAAAAAAAACTGCATAATTAATTTTCTACATTCAAGTTTAAAATTCCATAAGGTAACTACTTTCTAAATAAAGAGTCAAACATGAAGATAAACTTGTGCTTGAGCTGAGATGGTTAAAAAAAACGAGGTGGGAGGAAGAACAGTAGAAGGAAGATGGGATGCCTTGTGAACTACCAAAGAGCAGGACACCCTACACCAAATATGTTTCATGTGCAATCCTTCTGCATCTCCTGCCACACAAATGTCTGACTGCATTTGGGAAGATAGCAGATATCAGTACCTGCTGATTCCATTCAGTGACTATCTTATGCTACTGTGGGCAGACCCTCTGCTGCTTTCAAGTATCATCCCTAGTGTAGAATGGAGAACAGAAAGGAAGAAAATTAAAGTGGCTAGAGAAAAGGGGTCAAATCATAAGAAAGTTACACAATATTTACACAGGCATAAATAATGGTACTTTAAGCCAGGATAAAGCTAGTAGAATTGGAGAGAAAACAGAAGTCAGGAAGATTAAGGACTTGATGCCTATGGGTTAGAAAACTGAATATGTAGAAAGTAACAAAAAGGATTTTCAAGGGGCGGGGGGTGGGAGGTTGGGGGAGCCAGGTGGTGGGTATTATGGAGGGCACGCATTGCATGGAGCACTGGGTGTGTTGTAAACTATGAATTCTGTTACGCTGAAAAGAAATGAAATTTTTAAAATAAATAAATAAATAAATAATTTTTAAAAAAGTATAAATGAGATCATTCAAGAGAAAACAGATAAGAGATATTTAGGAACAAACAGTACAATAAACTGAAATCTAGAACTGCACTGTCTTTTACTTTTAAAAAAGAGAGAGAGAGAGCCATTAACAATTAATTACAAGTCCAGGGACGCCTGGGTGGCTCAGTCAGTTAAGCATCTGCCTTCAGCTCAGGTCATGATCTCAGGGTCCTGGGATCAAGCCCCGAATCAGGCTCTCTGCTTAGCTGGGGGTCTGCTTCCCCCCTCTCTCTGCCTGCCTCTCTGCCCACTTATGATATCTCTCTCCTCTCTCTCTCTGTCAAATAAATAAATAAATAAATAATACCTTTAAAAAAAAAGAAACAAAATGAAAAAAGAATCAGGACAAACTTCCTAGAAATACTGGATGAGTAGACCTTTCAAAGGAATAAAGAAGGAATCTCAGAAGTACAGTGTGTATTCAGCAAACCAGGAGCAGCTTCATTTGTTTGGCAGGAATTTGAAATATCATCAGAAACTTAGAGATAAAATTATAGTCAGGCTAGGATATAACAAGATACAGCATGATTTCTGACTGGCAGATTTAAATTGTTACATTAAATGGTAAAAACAAGAGTATTTGATTTAAGAAACTAGTTCTTTAACTTTCTAGCTAGGTAACGTTCAGAATAAATTTAAACTACTATTCTGGGACCAATATTCTTATCTATACATGGAGAAAATACTTCCTTTCATATCTGTTATAAGCTGACTATATTTTCCTGCCCCCAAAATTTATGTTGTAGCCCTAACCCACCACACGCTGATACTTGCAGATGAGACCTATGGGAGGTAGCTAGGTGGTGAAGAGGTAATGAGGGTAGGGCCTCCATAATGAGATTAGTGTCCTTAAAAGAAGAGAAAGAGCTAAGAGGTCTCCCACTCTCTGCCACCTGGGACACAGCCAGAAGGCAACAGGCCAGGAAGACAGTCTTCACCCAGGAACGGAATTAGCAAGCACCTTACTCTTGGACTGCCCAACCTCCAGAACTACAAGAAATAAATTCCTATTGTTAAACCACCCACTCTATGGTAGTTTATTATGGCAGCCAAGGCAGAAAAAGGTAACACAGAAAGGGACCTTGTGATGCTAAAGTGATATACAGAGGTAAAAACACTTTGAAAGGCTATAAATCAAAATGCAAATATAAAGAATTATACTGCACTTATTAAATTTACTAATTACATTAGTATAATTAAATTATACTGCATTTATTAAATGTACTAATCATCTATTTAAATAACTTGGTGATCAAAATCATCATATATTCCAAGCAAATCTGGCAACTTATACAGAAAATCAAAGAACTTTTAAATTCTCAATTTCCCAGAGACTACATATATGGAACATTCAATTACTCATGCATGGATTACCCATATTTTAGCCAATTACCTACCTTCTCCATGACAATTCTCTCATTACTGTTTTATGTCAGGTTTTCCCCCAAAGCTTATGATTTACCTGCAGCTATATCTGTCTTCTCAGTTCCTCTTAAATGTTTTCACTCCAGCACAGCAACAGACACAACTGCCATAAAAGATAGTCCTAAAAACCAGCAGATAATCCACTACCTCTCAACAGATGATAATGATGTATTCTATCCTATGGCTCATTAAGTCTGACTGCATCAATCATGAAAATTATCATCAGCCAAAAGCCCAAAAGAAATTATATTCTAAACAGAATGTATACTAAAATAAAAACCACAAATTTAAAGCCATAAAACTCAAAGTTACTAGCATTCACTAGTATTACATGCTTCAATCATTTAGAATAAAAATCGAGGGGTGCCTGGGTGGCTCAGTGGGTTAAAGCCTCTGCCTTCGGCTCAGGTCATGGTTCCAGGGTCCTGGGATCGAGCCCCACATCCGGCTCTCTGCTCAGCGGGGAGCCTGCTTCCTCCTCTCTCTCTGCCTGCCTCTCTGCCTACTTGTGATCTCTCTCTCAAGAGATTTGTGTGATCTCAAACAAATAAATAAAATCTTAAAAAAAAAAAAAAAGAATAAAAATCGAAAGGTGAAATGCAATCTTTATTCTTTTTTAAGACTATAAATGAATTCATGGAAAAAAGAGTTTTTTTAATCACATAAGGTTTGATTTTGGGTTTTTTTTAAGGTTTTATTATTTTATTTTATTTTAATTATTTTACTCTTGTTGGGGGTGTAAAGTTTTAATTTTTTTTTAATTTTTTTATTTTTTATAAACATATAATGTATTTTTATCCCCAGGGGTACATGTCTGTGAATCGCCATTGGGTTTTTTTTGTACAGGTACCAAATAATCCATAAACTGGGTAATCATCTCTTGGGTTACTAAGAATTTGCTATATTTCACTTTAAATCAGTATGTAATGAATTCCTTATAATGTTCATTGGGAAAAAAATGTGCAATTATTCCTGCAGTTATTTCCCAACACAAATAGGAAATGATCATAAAGTTAAGAAAGAAATTATTCTAGCTCACACAAAGATTTTTTTAAAAGTAAATTCTAAAACCAACATAAATATTTTGAAGAACTATCATAACAATGTCTGATGCAGGACTATTAAACTGAATTTTAAATTTTTATACAACTGCAACTTATAATAAGAAATTGCAAATAACAATATGCACTTTTAAAAATTTACAGATTTTAATAATGAAATACAGGTGTATCCCTGCTCTGTATGTACATTTTATACCAGTTAGATTCCTAAAAAACTAAGTATATATTTACAGTGGAGGAAAGGGGTGGTAGATAGTATTTTCCAAAGGGGGCCACACCAATATATATTCACCTTAATTGCTCTTCTGACAGTGTGACAATGACAGATGACCACTAAAAGGAGAGTCTATTTTCCTTCCCACAGAATCTGGACATATGCAATTGCCACAGTCAGAAGTAACAGTGTACAACTTCTAAGGTTAGATGGTAAAACACAGTGCAGGTGCCACTTGTCTGTCTGTATCTATCTTTATGTCTCCCTCAAGATTCATAACTTGCAAAAAAAAAAAAAGATTCGTAACTTGCATGCCTTGAGAGTTCTTTCATCATTAAGTCTGGCTACCCTGAAGCCACCCATGATAGAGAAGAACATGGAGAGGTCATACAGATATTGCAGAGCAGAGACAAACTGTTCCCCAAACTGTCTCCAAATCCCCAATCCATGGAAGCAATGAATATATAAATTTCTACACACCAGTGAGTTTTGGGGTAATCTGTAACCATTTGACTGAAACAAAGCAAGTTTTTTAAAAAGTATGAACTTTGTTATAGTTCCTTACAACATATCGAAAATAAAGATAAACTGAAAAGCTAAATGTTAAAACAGAAAATCATAAAAGGGCTAGAAAAAAGAAGTTGAACATATTTTACAATTTTGAGTAGTCTTTCTAAGATAACATGAAACCTAGAAGTCACACACATGCCCAAATGAGCACACACACTATACAGAAAATACAATATAGAGAAAATCTGAAAATCCACCTCAAACTGCTGACAGTAGTTCGGGGTGCAGGAGGATAAGGAGAGAGCACTCTCATGTTTTATTCTACATACTTTTGAATTGTTTAGTTATATTATAACCATATTATTTTCATAATTTATTTTAAAAAACAAAAAACAAGACTAATTGTAACCTCTCAAATTGGCACAGATTAAATACATGCATCCAAAGACTAAGTTAATAAGATTTTGCTGAGAATTAAATATAAATTCATACAACCTTTATGGAAGTACTTGCAAAATGTTTCAAATGTCTTAAAGACTGTCAGGTGCCTGGTTGGCTCAGTTTGTTAAGTATCTGCCTTCAGCTCAGGTCATGATCCTAGGGTCCTGGGATTGAATCCCTCATCTGTCTTCCTGCTCAGTGGGAAGTCGGGTTCTCCCTCTGCCCTCACCCTGCTCCTGCTCACTCATTCTTTCTTTCTTTCTTTCTTTCTTTCTCCCTCTCTCTCTCAAAAAATAAATAAATAAATAAATCTTTAAAAAAGGCACTATGACCCTGTCTTCAAATTTTTTAAAAAGTACATCCAAAGATACTAAGTTCTTTGTAGATAAAAACAAAAATTGAATATAACCTGTGTCAAAAATATGGGACTATTTATGTGTAAACTATGGTAATGCATAGAAAGAAATTCTATGCAATTAAACCATGTTGTAGAAGAAATATTACTGATATGGTAAACTATATTTTTTTCATAAACTCATTATTTTCTAAAGTAGTAGCAAAGAACTACAGTATACCATTATATAAGATATATAATACACGTGCACAGAAAAACTAGAAAGATAATCTCCAAAATGTACTAATGGGATAACACTTTATGGTTTTCTAAATCTCCTACACTGAGTGTATATTAGTTCTAGGAAGCAGCTGAGTGAATAGGGGCATTAATATATCATCAGAGATGCTCATGTATGTCATCTATAAATTAAAAACAAAAACATGATATTTACCGCAAATATTTACAGAGACCAACTTTCAAATACTCTAGCAACAGAGTATGTAACTACAACTTAGAAGTTTTTGTTTCTTTTAACCCTTACTCTAACTGAGCTATTTCATGAAAATAAAATATGTACTTTATCTGACTACACTCTTCACCAGCACACGCCTACAGTCACAGGCTAAACTGTCTTACCCCTGGAAAGCACCATGACCAAAACATCATAATTAATATCAAATGTCAGTAATAATAAGTGTCCACACAGTGGTTAAGTTTCTGAATAGGTCTAAAACAGGTCTTCTTTGTCATCACAAAAAGTAAAATGCACTAAACAAATCAGTACCAATATGCACTTAAGAGGTTAATCCTTAACTATGCAGCTTTTCAAATGAGAGTTGGCTGATGAAAGGCAGAGGGAAAATGTATCCCACCTTCCCCATCTGACCAAAGAATGAAAAGTCCAGTTTTCAGCTATTCTCTTGACATATTTTTCACCTCTAAGCTCATTTTCCACAAAGCACAATGATAACAACATTCATGAGCTCATAACCTAAGTATAGGTTTTCTTTAAAAGGAGCTATTTAAACACAATAATAACTCGTTTAAAAAAAAAAAACAAACCTACAATTCATGGCTTTAGAGAATACCTCAGGAAAACCATTAATGCACACAAAAGCACATCCAAATCCTTTCTTGGTTCCCACAGTTCAAATGCCAGCAAAGCTACCAGAACAGCTGTTAAACAGACTAAGGCTGAGAATTGGAAAAAAATAAACAAAGCAGGCTCCTCCACCATCAAACTGAGCACTACAGAATTTTTTATGAGAATGCAATTAATTGACTCTAAAACAGAAGTTGATATTTTAAAAAAACACAAAAAGGAGAAGGGGTATTTAATAAACAAGACCAACACTTCACTGAGTTCTTACTTCAGTAGCTTGTTTCCCCTTAAGACATCCACCCAATTCATTCGCATCTAAAACCATTCCCTCCCAGTTTAAACCTCCTTAGCCTTGGCAAGTGTTACTCCTTAAAATGTTCATTTCAAAAAACTTAATTCCCTAACTAAACCTATTAGTCCTTTTTCTCCTTCCTATAGAATACCATATTACCCTAGAGACTCAATGCTCTTTTCCTTTGCTACGCTTTATGAAGACATCTGCCACTATTAAATGAACCACCTGATGATAGCTTTTGACTCATTCTACCAATACTCAAATGACCATCTGCTCTACATTTTAATGGCATCTCGCCTAAATTCAAAAACTTAAGAGAATTTACATAGCTTAAGTCTTTTTGTTGGAAAATTTTATGAGAACAATAAAACATGCTGGTCAAGATCAATGACAACAGTTCTTAAAAGAGCCAATGAAAACATCTCAAAATCATAAAGCAGTGACTTAAGTAAAATGTTAAATTTCTAGTTAGAAAAGATGAATGAAAGAGAGAATCAGAATTCTCACTATAAGCAGTGCACTCTACAAAGCACTTCAACACGTAACAAGAATACCTAAATTATCACTTCGTGTAATAGCAAAAGAAAAAAGTAAACAATGGAGAGGAGAAGGGAGTGGAGGGAAATTGGTGGGGGAGATGAACCATGAGAGACTATGGACTCTGAAAAACAACCTGAAAGTTCTGAAGGGATGGAGGGTGGGAGGTTGGGGGAGCCAGATGGTGGGTATTATGGAGGGCCCCCACTGCATGGAGCACTGGGTGTGGTGCAAAAACTATGAATTCTGTTACGCTGAAAAGAAATTAAAAAAAAAACAAAAAACAATGTAATTGTTCACCAACAAAAGAATGGAAACATGGATTAGGTATAGAATTGAATACCTAAAATTAAATTCAATAGTCACACAATTCAAGTGAATGAATCCTTCAACCATAATGCTGAATTTTTCTTAATTATCTAAGAATACAAAATGTTGCAAATAAAGTACCATATATTGTTCACAAAAACATAGCACAAATGTTACATATGGACAAATGGTACATAAAAACGTAGCACAAACGTTAAAAAAAAAAAACCATAAATTTCTAGATAATGGTTACCTTAGGAGAGGAGAGAAGGGAATGACATTGGACAGAAGTACACAGGGCATTTTGTTTCTAGATGGGTTCACAAGTATTTATTACTCACTCTACTCAGATATCTTTTATATTAAGTGATAAATTTTGAAACATTTTAAAGTCAAAAAAATCCTAATAGACTAATATGACACCTAGTTAATCCTCTAAATTTGTACCCTAATTGGAAGATTTCACCTAACATTAAAAAATAATTTACAAGTCATTAGCCAGTATTTAAATGTAATTACTTATTGTGGCATAACTGTTGATGTCATTCAACCAAAAAAGAAATCCTATTTCTGATTTAAGGATTCATTCAACTTTAACCCCAAATCAATGTGACAAAAAGTAATAGAGATTAAATAAAAAGAGTTAAACCAACTATAGTATGCATCTTACTCTCCCTGAACCTTCAAACTACTTACTGGTTTAGAAATTGTCTCAACAATAATTAAAATTCCTAATGAGGGTAAAGCCTCTGTGACCTGCCAGCTGGTTGGTATATTCCACATTCCTTTCTCTTGAGAAATACTAAATTAATGAAAATAAGATTGTTATTGCTAATAATACTGGCCACTACTCATCATCACATCAAGCTAACATGCCTTACACATACTTTATTTAATCTTTACAGTAATACTAAAAGCTAGACATTATGATCCCCATGTAAAGATGAAGATACTGAGGGTGAGATAAGTAACCTATCTTAAGTCACACAATATTAGTAGGTGGCAAGCTCAAATTCAAACCTAGGTGGGTCTGATTACAAAGTTTGCCCCTATTAAGGTCTTCGTTCCACCCAGGTTTTTTCTCCATCTTATCTTACCTAAAGAATAATTACATATCTAGAGCAGCATGTTCCCAATTCAACCTACTAGATTCAAAATACTGTAAGTTATCAAGTCCTATTCTAATAGTCAAATAAATCTCAGAGAGATACACTTTAAAAATTGAAAAGATTATTTACTTTTTAGTTAATTTCAATAATGTAGTAAAGTACAACATCACTACTTCAAGTACAACCAATTCTTTTTTTATAAAGATTTTTATTTATTTAATAGAGAGAGATCACAAGTAAGCAGAGAGGCAGGCAGAGAGAGAGGAGGAAGCAGTCTCCCTGCTGAGCAGAGAGCCCAATGTGGGGCTCGATCCCAGGACCCTGGGATCATGACCTGAGCGGAAGGCAGAGGCTTAACCCACTGAGCCACCCAGGTGCCCCCAAGTACAACCAATTCTTATTATACATTAAGAAAATGTCTCTGAAGGCATCTCACCCAAAATCTACAGTTCCATCATATCTTTTCTGTTGGACAACTTATTCTCATCTATTTTTGCATCCTCTACTACTCTACTGTATTACAAGTTTGCATAATTAAATTACAATCATGCCCTACACAATCCAAAGAAAGAAGTTATCAAAATAGGCATATACTTGGCAATTTTAGTATTACGTTTGTTATTTTTAGCACTGTTGTATAGGGGTAGAAAGTTAATAAGGTCAAACAAAATTAAGAATTTTATCACTTTTGGGGCGCATGGGTGGCTCAGTCGTTGAGCGTCTGCCTTCAGCTCAGGTCAGGGTCCCAAGTCCTGGGATCGAGCCCCACATCAGGCTGCTTGTTCCGTAGAAAGCCTGCTTCTCCCTCACTTACTCCCCCTGCTTGTGTTCCCTCTCTTGCGGTGCCTGTCTCTCTGACAAATAAATAAAATCTTTAAAAAAAAAAAAAAAGAATTTTATCACTTTTTTTCCTGCTAACCAATGAAAATTTACTATTTCATTTTAGAAGCGTCTAAATGTACCTTGACATACTCCAATTTTACAGATAAAGAACTATGGCTCAAACAGATTAATGTTATAAAGTTGGGGAGAAAAACTGACAAACCCAGAATATTTTTAAGATTTTATTTATTCATTTGAGAGAAAGGGAGCAAGCACAAGAGAGCACAAGCAGCAGGGAGGGACAGTGGGAGAGGGAGAAGCAGACTCTTTGCTGAGCAGGAAGATGGGGACTCTATCCGAGGACCCTGGGGTCATGACCTGAGCCAAAGGCAGATGCTTAACCAACTGAGCCACCAAGGCACCCTGACAAACCCAGATTTTAATCTCCACCATCAACTTATTACTTGTGAAATCTTGGGCAAGCTAGTTCATTTCTCATAGCCTGTTTTCTCATCAGTAAAATAAAGGCTATCAAATAACATTTTTATCAGGATTAAATGATAATATAAATAATATACATAAAATATATATATAGATAACATATAAAACACTTAGCATAGTGCCTGAAAAATGATTGGAGCCCATGAAATATTAGGCTACTCCCTAGCTAGTTAACAGTCTTACTTGATAAAACTCTAGAATGAACAAATAACCTTAATTTCCCTACTAAGCTACTTCATGAACACAGACTCGGGGAAGGGGTGAGCAAGGCACCATAATCTTAACTATTACAATTCCAAGCTGTTATAATTTATTATCAGCAGCCCTACAAAACTCTCAAAAATCAAATAATGACTTTTTTTTTTAATGTAAAAGCTTCTATCCCATTTCTTGTCTTTTTATGAACAAAATTATCATCAATAAGATAAATGTACCCCTGGAGAAAACCAAATACTCATATCATGAGTGTGTTTACAGAATATAAAGTAATTCTAACAATGCAACTATCTACAAAAGTTAATGTGCTTATTAAAAAAAAAAAGTGCTCCCCAAATGATAAATGAATGTCTGGGCTATCTGCTTTTGTTCTCTTACCTCCCCAACTAAGTTAAATGACTGACACCTTATCTTAGTTGTGTTCTATCAATTTACTTATAAGCCAGTTGTATAGAACTCAGAACCCATTTTCCCTCCAAAACAAAGTTTTAAAGATAATATAGGTACCAGACTATTTCACAAGAACTGTTTATACAGAGCCATGGGCATACAAAGATAAAAGCTGTTAAAATTGATAAAAACTCTCAACAAAGTGGGCTTAGAGGGAATACACCTTAACACAATAAAGGTCATATACAGGGTGCCTGGGTGGCTCAGTTGGTCAAGTGTCTGCCTTCAGCACAGGTTGTGATCCCAGGGTTCTGAGACTGAGCCCTGTGTAGGGCTCCCTGCTCAGCAAGCAACCTGTTTCTCCCTCCCCCTCAGCCACTCCCACCACTTGTACTCTCCCACTCTCTGTCAAATAAATAAATAAAATCTTCAAAAATAAATAAATAAATAAAGGTCATATATGATAAATCCATAGCTAACATCATATTCAATACTCTACGATTAGGAACAAGACAAAAATGTCCACTCTTGCCACCTTTATTTGACATAGTACTGAAAGTCCTCACCGCAGCAATCAGACAAGAAAAAGAAATAAAAGGCATCCAAATTGGTAAAGAATTTGTCATTATTTGCAGATGACATACCACATGTAGAAAACCCTAAGAAGGCCACCAAAAAACTATCAGGACTAATAAATGAATTCAGCAAAACTGCAGGATGCAAAATTAATATGGAGAAATCTGTTGCACTCGTAACACTAATAATGAAGTAGCAGAAAGAGAAATTAAGAAAACAATCCCATTTACAACTGTATCAAAAGGAATAAAACACACGCAAATAAATTCAACTAAGGAGATAAAAGATCTGTACACTAAAAACTAAGATATTGGTGAAAGAAACTCACAATAAAAAGACAATAGAAACAAACAGAAAGAAACACTGCGCTCATATACTGGAAGAATTAATATGGTTACAGTGTCCTTAATACCTAAAGTAATCCACAGATTGAATGCAATCCTTACCAAAATACCAACAGCATTTCCCACAGAAGTAAAACAAATAATCCCAAAATTGTATGGAACCATAAAAGATCCCAAAGGAATCTTGAGAAAGAAAGAAAGCTAAAGATATCACAATCCCAGATTTTAAGCTATAATACAAAATTACAGTAATCACAACAGTATGGTACTGGCATGAAAATAAGACACTGACAAATGGAACAGAATAGAGAGACCAGAAATAAAGCCATGCTTATACAGTCAATTAATCTACAACAGAAGAGGCAAGAATATACAATGGAGAAAAGACAGTCTCTTCAATAAATGAGTACTAGGAAAACACAGTGGTGCTAGACAGCTACATGCAAAAGAATGAAACTGGACAATTTCTTACACCATACATGAAAATAAACTCAAACTAGATTAAAAACCTAAATATAAGACCCCAAATCATAGAACTTGTGAAAAAAAACATAGGCAGTAAGCTCTTGGACATGGGCTTTACTTTAACAACATTTTCTGGCTATGCCTTCTCAGCAAAGGAAATATAAGCAAAAATAAACTACTGGGACTACATCAAACTAAAAAGGCTTTTAAACAGTGAAGGAAACATCAACAAAACAAAAAGGCAACCTACTGAATGGGAGAAGATACTTGCAAATGATATATCTGATAAAGGGTTAATATCCAAAATATACATAAAGAACACATACAACTTAACATCAAAAACAATCCAATTTAAAAATTGGCAGAAGACCTGAATAGACATTTTTCAAAAGAAGACATATAGATGGCCAACAGACACATGAAAAGATGCTCAGCATCACTAATCACCCAGAAATGCAAATCAAAACAACAGTGAGATATCACCTCACATCTAGTATCAAAAAGAAAATAACAAGTATAGGAAAGGACGTGATGAAAAGGAAACCCTCATGCACTGCTAGTGGGAATGTAAGCTGGTACAATCAGTAAGGAAAACAGTATGAAGGTTCTTCAAAAAATTAAAAACAGAACTACCATATGATCCAGTAAGTCCACTGCTGGGTATTACCCAAAGAAAATGAAAGCACTAATTCAAAAAGATATATGCACCCTTATGTTTACTGCAGCATTATTTACAACAGCCAAGCTACAGAAGCAACTTACATGTTTACTGACAGATGAATGGATAAAGATGATGTGGTGTGTGTGTGTGTATATATATATATACCATATATATATGATGTGGTATATATATATATGTATATATATATACACACACATACAATGGAAAACTACTCAGACATAAAAAAAAAGAATGGTCTTACCATTCACAACAACATGGATGGATCTAGAGGTTATTATGCTAAGTAAAATAAGTCAAAGAATGACAAATATATGATTTCATTTACACCTGAAACCTAAAAAACAAACAAACAAACAAACAAAAAGCAGCAACAAAAAAGGGAAAGAGACTCATAAACATACAGAACAAACTAGTTGCCAAAAGGGAGAAGTGTAGGGGAATAGGCAAAATAGGTGAAAGGGTTTAAGAGGTACAAACTTCCAGTTATAAAGTAAATAACTCACAAAGATGAAAAGTAAAATGTAGGAAATATAGTCAATAATATAGTAATAACTTTGGTGAGAGATAACTACATTTCCAGTGGTGAACACTGAGTAAATGACAGCGCAGGTCACGATCTTAGGGTCCTGGGATGGAGCCCCACCTCACTGGGTTCCCTGCTCAGCAGGGAGTCTGCTTCTCCCTCTCCTGCTGCAGCTCCACCTGCTTGAGTTCTTTCTCTCATTCCCTCCCTCTCAAATAAATAAATAAAATCTTTTAGAAGAAGAAGAAGATGATGATGATGATGATGATAAGGAAGAACATTCTTTTTTTAAAAAGCCATTTTCCGGGGCACCTGGGTGGCTCAGTGGGTTAGGCCTCTGCCTTCGGCTCAGGTCATGATCTTAGGGTCCTGGGATCGAGCCCCACATCAGGCTCTCTGCTCAGCAGGGAGCCTGCTTCCCCCCAATCTCTCTGCCTGCCTCTCTGCCTACTTGTGATCTCGCTCTGTCAAATAAACAAAATCTTAAAAAAAAAAAAAAAAGCCATTTTCCTATAGGTACTTAAAAATGCAAAAGTTCCTGCTAGGTGACTTAGAGCAATGGTTTCCAAAGTGAGGTATACAACTCAGGAGATACAGAACATGATCCTTTGCAATGCAAGAGAAAATGGAAGTCCACAACGTCTTATTGATAATCACAAACTCTAAGTATTTTTGTAAGCTAGCAGCAAACTCACTGAGTGATAAACCCTGATCCCGAACAAACAAAATGCTATATATAGTAGGTAGTCTTTATAATCCCCTTAGTATAATTATTCACATGCTTCCCTGCAGAAATATTAATTTATCTGATTACATGGTACTGCTATGAACTTCAAAGTGGGTATTATGTACTGTGTTGCAAACATAGCATATTATAGTTCTAAAATCCAAAAGTATAAAGTTGGTCCCAAGCATTCTAAAAAAGGGGGGTTGTGGACTTTCACTGAAACTTTTACTTTTAATTTACTTTTTGTCTAAAAATCTAAAAATGAAATTAAGTTTTACTAACTGTAAATTAGTCAGCTGACACTAACACCTTCAGTGGCCCTGTATAAAAACACATACCATAGGGAACACAGGTGTACTGAAGGTGAGTGAGAGACTGAGAGCACCTGGGCCCACCACTGTTGCTCACTTCTGGCACATTAAGACATACTGCAGCTTTTTTGTGTCTAATTAAGTGGATTTGTGGAATGCATGCTAATGACACAAAATAACATGTGTTGATTATCTTGAGACAAAGCGCTTAAGAGGCAAAATTAAGAATGAGTTCCATATTTTTCACTTACAAAATAAATGAAAAAAAGTGTTTCAAAATTACACACATTTTCTGGGATGAAAAGTAGGCATTAGTGGTATGCTCCTTATAAGATTTTTTTTTTAAGATTTTATTTATTTATTTGACAGACAGAGATCACAGGTAGGCAGAGAGAGGAGGAAGCAGGCTCTCCATGGAGGAGAGAGCCCGACGCGGGGCTCGATCCCAGGACCCTGGGATCACGACCTGAGCCGAAGGCAGAGGCTTTAACCCACCGAGCCACCCAGGCGCCCCATGATCTTTTAATTATGCTCATTTAATGTGTCCCAGGTAAAGATGATGTGAGAAAATAAGTGCTGCCCAAAAGAAACCGGAGTAAGCAAGGTGAAACTGGTATTTGGAGATGTTTCCATCATTATATGGTCTTTAATAACAAAATGATTTGTATCACCAATTTTCATATTCATACTTGAAAGAAAACAATATTTTATTTCATTTTAAATTCAGTAAGTTCAGAATTCATTGATTCAAAATATAAAAGAGAAACACCTTCCAATTCATACATAAGAAATGATTAGCATCAGGAAAGAGGGAAAGTTACGAGCTAAATTTCAATAAAAATTTTACTTAACTGGTAATGGAATAGAAAAATAAGATTAAGATTTAGTAAACATTATTCGTTAGGGTCCGGTCAGGAGACAGAAACTATACCAATCCAGCACTTCTAGAAATGGGTAAACAAGGGGGAAAAAATGAGAGTATTAAAATATAAGAGGCTTTAAAAAAGCATCCCATAGGGCTAGGATCCAGACCTTGATGAAAGGGTCGGACTGGCTGGTGCTGGTATCAGTGAGTGGGGGCACGCTGAAGATATTTCTGGTTATCCTGGAACAAAGTACACTGGAATCAAATACTGACACTGAAACCCTGCTGGATAAGATGATACCAAAAGAAAACTAGCAAAACAGAAAAGAGCAAGTTCCTTCTCCCAGTCCAGCCTTCCAGTTTCCTTTGAGCATCCCATATTGGCATAACCAAGTAGGATCCAGATGGCAAAAAAGAATATGCAGAGTCCTACCACAGCCTCACCAGGTACAATACAGAGAGTGGGTTTGAAGCCAAGACACAAGAGCTTAATAACCAGCATAACATTCAGAAATGCACTTCTTCCCTTTGGATCAATTATCTATCTTTCTGAGGTCTCCTAAAAGCTACAGCATCTAGCAAAATCAAGAATGGAAACAAAATCAATTTAGAATCAGACTTGATTTACTAATATATTAAACTAAGATTTTCAAAAAAAGAAGAAAAATCATACTGCTCTCATTTTTTAAAAGAAGAATATTCTGATGAGAAGCAAAATATCAAAATACCACCCCGATGGCTGGATCCTTTCCAGTACAGGTGTTAATCCTTTTTCTGCATATATTTTTCCATAATTTTTCAGTATTTAAAATTTACATAAAAAGCACAGTATCATCTATAGTACCTTTTTGAAACCTACTTTTTTACTTAACAAATATTTGGTAAATATATACTATACATACATAGTATACTCGTATATACTATATACATATACATATATATATTCTTTCACCTTAGCTGCTAATATTTTCTTTTTTAAAGATTTTATTTATTTGTCAGAGAGAGAGAGAGAGAGAGAGAGGGAGCTCAGGCAGACAGAGTGGCAGGCAGAGGGAGAAGTAGGCTCCCCACTGAGCAAGGAGCCCGATGTGGGACTCCATCCCAGAACACTGGGATCATGACCTGAGCGGAAGGCAGCCGCTTAACCAACTGAGCCATCCAGGCGTCCCAGCTGCTAATATTTTATTGTGAGACTCATATAACATGATATACAAATTATGTAAAAACTTTCAGTAGTTACCAAATTATTGCTTTTATAAACAATATTGCAATGAATTTCTTTATACATACCTTTTAATGGATTTGTGCCTAAGGATTTCATGGATATACACTCAGAATTTTTCTTAGTTGCAGAATATGTGCATTGTAAAGTTTACAAGATTGCCAAACCGCTTCTTAAAGTGGTTGTATCAATTTACTGTCCCACCAATAACTTGAGAGTTCTCATTTCTCCACATTCTTTATCAATACATACTATTTTTAGACTTAATTTTTGTCACTCTGACTGGGGTGAAATATATCTTTTTAAATTTTTATTTCCAGGTTAGCTCTGAGTTAGCTATATGAATAGTTATTAGCCCTTTACTATTAACATCAAATCAAATTTTCACAGCTAGAGGAAAATTTGTATTTAAAATGATCTAATCCATTTATCTCATACATAAAGGAAAAAGCCAGCTAGCTGGCTTCTAACTTCTAACTGAAAATTTTCTCCCATACCTGGTACCGTAATTACCTATATTGCTCCCAACCACACACTTACAAGCTAAT
>PISX010023796.1:0-29334 GCA_004024625.1 Mellivora capensis
GGTAGCATAGACATTTTCACAATATTTGTTCTTCCAATCCAGGAGCATGGAACATTTTTCCATTTCTTTGTGTCTTCCTCAATTTCTTTCATGAGTACTTTATAGTTTTCTGAGTATAGATTTTTAGCCTCTTTGGTTAGGTTTATTCCTAGGTATCTTAGAGTTTTGGGTGCAATTGTAAATGGGATTGACTCCTTAACTTCTCTTTCTTCTGTCTTGCTGTTGGTGTAGTATGTGTCTGTTTTTATGCCAGTACCATGCTGTCTTGGTGATCACAGCTTTGTAGTAAAGCTTGAAATCAGGTAACGCCATGCCCCCCCCCCCGTTTTGTTTTTCTTTTTCAACATTTCCTTAGCAATTCAGGGTCTCTTCTGATTCCATACAAATTTTAGGATTATTTGCTCCACCTCTTTGAAAAATACTGGTGGAATTTTGATCGGAATGGCATTAAAAGTATAGATTGCTCTAGGCAGTATAGACATTTTAACAATGTTTATTCTTCTGATCCAAAAGCATGGAACAGTCTTCCATCTTTTTGTGTCTTCAATTTCCTTCATGAGTGTTCTGTAGTTTTTTGAGTACAGATCCTTTACCTCTTTGGTTAGGTTTATTCCCAGGCATCTTATGGTTCTTGGTGCTATAGTAAATGGAATCGATTATCTAATTTTCCTTTCTGTATTTTCATTTTTAGTGTATAAGAAAGCCACTGATTTCTGTACATTGACTTTGTATCCTGCCACGTTACTGAATTGCTGTATGAGTTCTAGTAGTTTGGGGGTGGAGTCTTTTGGGTTTTTCATATAAAGTATCATGTCATCTGTGAAGAGAGAGAGTTTGACTTCTTCATTGCCAATTTGGATACCTTTTATTTTTCTTTGTTGTCTCATTGCTGTTGCTAGGACTTCTAATGCTATGTTGAACAAGAGTGGTGACAGTGGGCATCCTTGTCGTGTTCTTGATCTCAATGGGAAGGCTGTGAGCTTCTTCCCATTGAGGATGATGTTTGCTGTGGGTCTTTCATAGATTTTATGAAGTTCAGGAATTGTCCCTCTATCCCTATACTTCGAAGTGTTTTAATCAGGAACGGATGCTGGATTTTGTCAAATGCTTTTTCTGCATCAATGGAGATGTTCTGTCACACTGATTGATTTGTGAATGTTGAACTACCCTTATAACCCAGGGATGAATCCCACCTGGTCATGGTGGATGATCTTTTTAATGTGCTGTTGGATCCTGTTTGCTAGGATCTTGTTGAGAATCTTAGCATCCATATTCATCAGTGATATTGGCCTGAAATTCTCCTTTTTGGTGTGGTCTTTGCCTGGTTTGGGGATCAGGGTAATACTGGTTTCATAAAAAGAGTCTGGAAGTTTTCCTTCTGCTTCAATTTTTTTAAACAGCTTCAGGAGAATAGGTGGTGAAAAGAAGGGCTAGCTGTACCCCAATGTTTATAGCAGTAATGGCCACGGTCGCCAAACTGTGGAAAGAACCAAGATGCCCTTCAATAGATGAATGGATAAGGAAGATGTGGTCCATATACACTATGGAGTATTATGCCTCCATCAGAAAGGATGAATACCCAACTTTTGTAGCAACATGGATGGGACTGGAAGAGATTATGCTGAGTGAAATAAGTCAAGCAGAGAGAGTCAATTATCATATGGTTTCACTTATTTGCGGAGCATAACAAATATCATGGAGGACATGGGGAGATGGAGAGGAGAAGGGAGTTGAGGGAAATTGGAGGGGGAGATGAACCATGAGAGACTATGGACTCTGAAAAACAACCTAAGGGTTTTGAAGGGGCGGAGGGTGGGAGGTTGGAGGAGCCAGGTGGTGGGTATTATGGAGGGCACACATTGTATGGAGCACTGGGTGTGGTGCAAAAACTATGAATTCTGTTACGCTGAAAAGAAATAAAAAAATTTTTTTTTGAAAAAAAAAGAAGAAGAAAGATAAAACCAGCAGAAGACTTCCCATCTTAAGAGTACTATAAAGTGGAAAAAAATGTGGGTACTTTTATGTCTGCATGTCTCATTAGTGTTTCCCACTTTGATGGAATAGAGACTGAGGATAACCTTATTAGGTGAAAATGTGTACAGTGTCCCTCTAGGGACCCTTCTTCCCCACCTGTGATAAGAGTTATTTGGTAAAGCCAGAAGAACTGCTAAACTGTGCCATCATTTTCCCTCTGGCTAGGAACTAGGTAGAAGGAGATATTTGTGGAAAAGCTGCTGAAATAACTCCCAACAGATAATGCTATTACAAACAAAAAGCGTATTTTAGAAAACCTTTGTAAAAAAAAAAATCATTTATTTATTTATTTATTTATTTGAGATAAATTGCTTGAGAGAGCACAAGCAAGCAGAGAGGCAGGAAGAGGGAGAGGAAGAAGCAGACTCCCTGCTGAGCAGAGAGCCCAATGTGGGGCTCGGTCCCAGGACCCTGAGATCATGACTTGAGCCAAAGACAGCTGCTTAACTGAGCCGCCCAGGCACCCCTGGAAAACCTTTATAAACAAAAGTATTTTGAATTGATGGTGATTTTTTTTAAAAAAATTAATTATACATTTAAAAGTTTTGTTATTCTGCCATATTAACTCACTTAATTTCTCTCAATTTGCTAGTATTTTACAACTCTGATGAGATTGGCAAGGGAATGATTTTAGATAATAGTGAACTCTGATATCAGGGTAGTCAGTCATATGATAATTCACTTCCTGTCCTGCTGAGAAACCCTTCTTTCAAGTTGGACCTCTGCAGGCTCTGCATAATCAGTAAGAATGACTAGAATCTACAAATAGTGGTCTTCAACTTAAGCTCATTATGTTTAAGTTTCAGTTTAGTGTATTTGTAGAGCTTTCCAGTCCTTAGTCCTGACCCATTGGGAAGAAATATGCTGGGAGAGAAAATTTAATTCCTCCAAAAGGAGGCATCTGAGTGAGGGGAACTATTAGCAAATAGTTTATTATTTTGTTGTAACTTTTTATTATATCATTTCAAACTTGCAGAAAAGTTGCAAGAAATAACCCATATACTCTCCCCAGGTTCATTTCATTAGTTATTAACATTTTACCCCATCTGCTTGTAATTTTCTCTCCATTTTTCATTCTAAATTGCTTGAGATTAGGTTGCAGTCACCATACCCCTTTACCCCTAAACATTCCAGTGTGTGTTTCCTACGAAAAAGGATATTGTCTTACACAGTCACAGCACAATTATCAAAGTTAGGAGATTTAACATGACTCAATAGCAAAACCCATCTCCATTTTCAAATTTCATCAGTTGTTTCAACAAGGTCCTTTATGGTTAATCCTTTCTGTCCATCCACAGTGGCCTCCCCTCTCCTCCCTCCAATCCAGGATCCAATTCAGGACTCCAAGTGACATATCATTGTCATGTCCCTTTGGTTTCCTTTAACTCACAACAATTTCTCAGCTTTTATTTGTCTTTCATTAAACAAATAAAGTAAATGCATTGTCCTTACTTGCATGCGCTATAGGTTTGGCAAACAAGGAGAAAAACAGCGTCTTTTCTTGCCATCCCACTTCCTGCAGGGGCTGGCTGCTTTCTGTTTCTGGATAATCCACTGAAGGCACCGTGTGTCTGGCTCTCAGAATGAGGGCTGCCAGTCCCCCACTGGCTTCCCTGGAAACCAAGTCAGGTACACTACCTGTGGCTTCTCTTCCCACCAGGTCTCTGTGACCAGTCTCAGTGACTTAACAAGCTTGAAGTCCTTCCGGACCCTAAGAGCCCTGAGGCCCCTGCGAGCATTGTCCCAGTTCGAAGGAATGAAGGTACCTTCTTCAGGCAGATGGGAGGAAAGTCAGCTGTCAGGGAGAGGTGGAAAACCAACTGCTCTTCTTGGGCTGGGCTTCCCTTAAATTGCCAAGCATTTCCTGGGCTGCTTCCCATCCAGTCCACTGCTTAGAATTTGAGAGATGGAGAAAAATTTAAGATATAGCATCCATTCTGTGGTAGCCAAGATGGGCTCTGGTTTCCTTTCAATCCTAGGGCAGGTGTCCCATAATGGTAATACTGTCATCAAAGTACACTTCTCAAGTGATCCTCGGTGACAACAGAAAGGACCCATTATGTAAGGAGCTAAGAGCAAGGCTTATCATAGGAAGCAGGGTTGGGGTGGGTTGGAGGTAGAAAGTAAAGACAGAGCTCCAAGAGATCCAGTCCCCACACATCAGGCCCACCCTGAGATCCAGAGCTTGATGAATCCACGCATCTGTTATGTATTTCTTCTGTTTTGTTTTTTTAAGGTGGTAGTCAATGCTCTCATAGGTGCCATACCCGCCATTCTGAATGTTTTGCTTGTCTGCCTCATTTTCTGGCTGATATTTTGTATCCTGGGAGTAAACTTCTTTTCTGGAAGTTTTGGAAGATGCATTAATAGAACAGATATAAACTCAGTTATAAATTACAACACTATTGAAAGCAAAACTCAGTGTGAAAGTGGAAATTTATCTTGGGTCACCCTTCCAGTCAACTTTGACAATGTGGGAATGGCCTACCTTGCCCTGCTGCAAGTGGTAAGTGCTGTTTGTGTGTTTTTCGTGTGAGGACAGAAACCTTAAAAGAAGCATAAATCATTTCTCAGTTTAATAAAAACACAGTGACTCCATTGAGATAGTAGAATCAAATCCCAGTTCCCCATGTGGAAGCCAGTGCCCTCTGGAATTGTTCCCTATTGAGCATCTCCAGCTTTACCTCCAAGCAACCTCAACCTCCAAACAATGCCCCTTTCCATCCTACCCTGTCCTATATGGTACCACCATCCAGAGCTGCAGCCAGAGAGAATTGGAGCCTCAGATGCAAAGCCATACCATTAGCAGTAGTTCTCTTTTGGAAGTCAGTCCCCTGGTCAAACCACAGTTGTTAGGTCTTAGGCAGACAGTGCAAACATGTGGTATCAGAAGAGCCTCTGCCATGCTCTTTTTGGCAGTTGTTACACAGCCTCTTTAGAAATTTTTAAGGCAGAAGTTTCCTTTTTTAAAAATTTTTTTAAATTATTATTATATTTTTTAGAAGTTTCCTTTTAAGAAAAGCTTTTCATCTTGTACAAAGGAAGAAGAAAAAACCCCCAAGACACCTGTTTTTTAATTCCCTTCTACAGTTCTTTTGTCTGGACACTCTGTCCTGGACATTCGGTCCTGGGCCTTGCTTGCTGTTATAGGGCACTTGTCTGTTGATAGCAAGTCTGTAATTATGTCCATGTTTATTTGCTTTTGTTACAGGCAACATTTAAGGGCTGGATGGATATTATGTATGCAGCTGTTGATTCCAGAGGGGTGAGATTTTGTTCTACCATGTTCTAGAATGCTAGGGTCAAATCAGGGATATCATGACTGAATAGACAGTATAGAACTTCCCACATCATGGTTCCACCAGCCAATGTTCTTTTCTTTGTTTTCCTTGGGACAATGACTCTGAAACAGGGATAAAAGGGGTTCCTATTCATCCTTCCATGAGTATTACATCCTATCTTGCTCCAAAGTCCAGTCCTGTTTCTCCATAGTGACCAAGGAGTAACCTCTTATGGAGGAGATGCAGCCAAAAACAACAGAATCACAGAATGCCTTGATTTTCTTCTCTTACTTCTTTCCCAAATGGGTAACGGGCAGAACCAAATTTCAAACAGTACTAGTCCTGAACCATGTGAAAACCTTACAGCTAGACTAGGGTCTGATAAGAGATATCTTCCAATGGCTCCAGGCTGAGAGACTAAATGGGTTTCTGGCGGTTGCCAACTGTAAAATTCTAGTTAAGTAAGAAGTAATCGTGGATTCTGAAAGCTGGAAGAGTACTCAACCATCTGGTCCATTTCTATGTCCCAGTTGGGAAAAGTGAGAATTGGAAAGGAAGAGTGTTGCCCAAAACCATGGAGTAAGCAAATGGTTGAATCAAGAATGGAATCAGCATTGTTTATTTTTTTCCTGTAATCACACACGTGATGTTGTTCTGCTTGAGAGTCTGCAGAGTTGATGCCTGGCACATAGTAGGTATGTGAGCTCATAGTGGCAGTGGAGGTGGTATGAGAAGTGGGTTATTTTTTTTTAATGTAAGCTCCATGCCCAGTGTGCAGCCCAACATGAGGTTTGAACTAATGACCCTGAGATTAAGACCTGAGCTGAGATCAAGAATCAGATGCTTAACTGACTGAGCCACCCATGCATGCCAAGCAATGTTATAATAGTAGTAGTAGAGGCAATTTATAACAAAGACAGTATTTTAAGTATTTATGTGTTTTTTCTATTGTTGTCTTTTGAATATATGACCTTCACCTTAGTTTAACTTAGGCATCAATGTGCCTTGAGGTGGAGATGGGGAGGAAATCTTATGCAGATGTATTCAGGAAGAAGTGTGTGGCTTACATGTTCCCTGAATGAATGGTAGGTGGATGGAGATGTGTGGAGGGATGCCCCTCCTGTTGCTGGTCCTGGGACATTATAGCTGGTGTGCACGTATTGACTTCCAGCATGATGATGCCCTTATTTGTGTAGTCACAGAGATTCTTGCTGGTCTCAAATATTGGTGAAACCACGGGCCTTTCTCCCCACTCAATTCCTCCTGACCTCAAGCACTTGCTGCCATGTCCTCTATATAGTCCCCTGGCCAGTAGTCTACTCCCATCTCTTGCCAAAAGCCTATCATGGCAGGCCTATGGCTATTGACTCCATGTACAAGCCTCATGAAAACTGAAAAATTTGAGAGGCTCTCTCTGTCTTTAGCCTCTTAAGTCATCCTGCCTGTGCAGTATTTCCCAGGCCTTCCCAGGGCAGCTTCCTTTTAGAAAAATCCAGAATTTGAGCAAGAATATCCTCTTTGTACCCCCATGTTCCCTTCAATTTACTGGGTCCCAAGTCCATTCTCCAAACCCAAAGAGGGTGAATCAAGACACACATCTCATGGCTCTGATGTTCTCTGTCTCTGTCTCTCTCTCTCTCTCTCTTTTTTTTCTGACAACTCCCTAGGTACAAGAGGGGTGATCTTTTGTCCTTTCCTCTTCTTATCTGAACCTCTCTTTGCAGGACTGTTAGCCTGCTATATAATCTTGTTTTAAATGTCAGATGCTGATAGTGATTCTTTCCATTGTATTGTTTCTGTACTAATGCCTCCCCTAATGCAAACAAATGGACATCTCAAGCCAACTGGGACTAAGGTCATGTACTCTTCAAGGCAAAAGACAAAAATATTTTCAAATATTACCTTCATTGCATTAGTCTGTATAGTGGGTGTTGAATAACAAATATAAAAATATTCAACAGGTGACAGAGCCATCAACTCTCATAGCTTTATCTTTGAATGTGATCTGGAGAAAGAAAAGAGAAATTGTCCTGTCCCCTGTGCCCCACATGATAAGCCAATGATAATGTGAAGAACTTGGATGAAAAGAAGTTTGGATGCTTTTGGTCATACTTTGAGTTGGGGGAACTTGGTTGTAGTCTATTTTTGTGTCTGTTATACAGTTTGACTATTCATTCATTCATCCATCCATCCATCCACCCAAACATTCATTCAATGTGTACTGAGAATCTGCATGTCACAAAGTATACTAGGCCCTAGGAATTCAAGAGTGACGGGACACAAGCATAGACCAAATACAACAGTGGGCTCTAATATGAAGGACGTTATCATTCATCAAGAGTTGGTAGTCAGTCACCTGTGCCTGATGGGACTGTGCCCCTTCTCCAGTGGCCTCATCTCCAGTTATGCGTCCATATAGACATCCTAGACAGTCTCTCAAAGGAGACATGCATTCACGCCGTTCCCCTCTCTTACAACCCTTTTATGATTCTCCATTGCGTAGAAGAAAAAGCCTAACCCTCTTGTCACATGTCCTCCCTATTACATGGTACCAGTCAGGCTCCTCTAGGGGAAACTGAAAGAGGGTTTCCCTGAAGGAGCCATGGCTGTCCAGGACCCTGAGTAGTTAATGCTACTGCTGAGAAACACTTTGGTCTTCCAGATAAGGCAGGTAAGATGGCTTATACTTTTCTCCAGTAATTGTTTTCTTTTCTTGTTTAAAAAATCCCTAACAGGAAGATCTACAGCCAGGGTTTGAGGAGAAACCAGAAAACTATCTTTTCTTCGTGGCTTTTATCATCTTTGGTTCATTCTTTACTCTGAATCTTTTTATCGGTGTCATTATTGACAACTTCAACCAACAGCAGAAAAAGATAAGTATGGGGGTTTTCCTGATTAGGTATTTTTACCTCTCTTTTCCAAAGGGAACACAGTTTTAATGGATGGAACACAGCTCTAACCTAGATTATTAACCTTATCATCTGCATGGGAACAAAGTCACCTGGAGAAGATTCTTGAAAATATGCCTGGAAAGAGACTGAGAACAGCTGGGTTTTATTAAATATTTGTTTTTCCTTTCCATTCTACCCTTTTAAATGGAGGATATTGTTAAACCCCAACAGAAAAACAAGTACCAGGATTAGTATTTATGACACTAGAGTCATATTTTAGTAACCTTTCAAGTATACCTTGTTACCCAGGATAAAAAGAAAAATTGTCTTCTTCCAGCAAACTTGTGTCCTGGCTTCCAGCATGTAAGTCTCAACATATTTATTGAACTTGGAAAGAAGATGTTTGAGGAAGCAGCAGGTTTTTTTAGGGAGATTTTTTTTTTCTTCATTCATTGTAAAAACATGTTTATTTTTTTTCTGATTCTGTAATTCATAGGGGATTTATAGTAAATGTGGGAACAAAGAAAGATTAAAAAAGATTTTAACCACCCAAAAGGTGACCACAAAATGATAACAATTTTAGATTAAGCTTCATCATTTTGACATACTCTCTTCTAGTTACTTTCTCACTAAATATGTATGTATTCCTTGTACATGATTGAGATTACATGATACTTTTAATTGTGTAGTTTTCACCCTTCCCCATTAGTTATGAGTCCGTGTGATGAAATCATCTTTGTTATAAGAATTTTTAGGGCTAAATTGCATCCCATATTATGGATAAATAATAATTTATCTTAATCATTCCCTTCTTTTTGGACATTTAGATCATTTTCAAATTCCTTGCTCTTCTAAAACAATCATGAACATGCTTGAAATTCTCTCTGTATCTGTGGTTATTTCCTTAGGATAAGTTTCTAGAATTTGAGGCATTAAAGATAAATATTGTCAAATAACCTTTCAGAAATGCTGTGCTAGGTACTCTCCTTTTGTAAGATGTAAACATGCCTGTTTGCTCTGTTCTCAACGTTCTTATTTTTATAATTTTTATGACCTCCTCCAGCTTGATGGTAAAAGTGTTATCTCATTGTTTTAAATTCATTTATTTGGTCATTTGTGAGGTTATACACTTTTTTTCACAGATTGATATCTGTAAGTATTTCTCCCCTTGTCTCTTTTTTAAAGTTGAGATTGTCATCTTTTTCTTATGTTTTCAAGTATTAAGTCTAATTTGTGACTTCTTATATTCTATAATGACATTTTAATTTATAGACATTAGGGTTTTTATGGAGTCAGATTCCCAATCTTGTCCTTTTTGGCTTCTTCTCTTACATGTACGAACTAAATCTCAGAATCCTAAAATGGGGTAACTAAATATTCACCTTTGATTTTCCCAATTGTTCTTATGGCTCTTTTAAATTTTTCTTAAACTCTTGCAATCTATCCAAAATGTATCCTGATACTGATCAGCCTTCGTAGTATCTGCTGGGCAAGTCCCTCACTGTCCTTCTGTTACTACATTGCTGCTGTCATTCGGAAGTGTGCTGTGTAGAGTCACCTCTGTAATACACAGCTTGATTGCAATCAGTCCCTGCAATTTGGATGTCAGGCCTTCTGATTTTCGATGGAAGCTTACGTTTGAAATCACTGTTTTGATCAGGCTGTGGCACTTTGTTTTATTTTGCTTTACTTTTTATTACAGAAAATCTCCATCATGCACAGAGTATACTAAAATGAACTTACAAGACCCATCACCCAACACGTTTATTGACTTAAGAACATCTTCATGGCACTTATGCCCTTATCCAATCCTGCCACCAGATTTTTTTTTAAGAGAACAAATGACATTACACTGTTTTACCCACAGATATTTCAAAACATATCTCTTTTTAAAGGTAACCACAATTCCATTACCACACCTAAAAAGTTTAACATGAATTCTCTAGATTTGTCAAATACCAGGTCAACATTCAAATTTCCTTGAGTCTTTCATTTTCTTAAAATATTTATACATTTATTCATTCTTTGATCGATTGATATTCTTTTTAAGTCGGGATTAAAATCAGGTCCTCCCATTTGACAAATTCCTTGCTCTCTGGAATGACAAGATACTCCAGGTCTAAATCATACCACTTTTGTGCCAGATCAAGGATCAGCTGTGTCTCTAAGGGGTTCTGTTTTGGGGGAGGTGGTATTCCGAGGTCACACCCTGAAATGCTCATTGTCTTTGCTTCAATGCTTTTTCAGTGGAAAGAGCTACTTCAAATTTATGACTTCAAAGAAATGCATATGAAAATATGAATACTGGTCATTCAAGTTCAGATCTACGAGATTTTCACTTAACTTCTTCTCTAATAATGATCTGTATCTCCTATTTTCCACACTGAGAAAACTGATTCTCATGGGCACAAGAAATAATAGAATTAAAAATTTTCATAATTACTCCTTTTTGTTTTATTCCCCAACACACACATAGGACAGTATCAGAATAATAATATTAATATGTACTACCATGATGAAAATAATTACTGAAGACACTTGCATCTGCCAGGCATCCTGAAACAACCTGGTTAACTTCTAGGGATGCATTTTTTTTAATCACAAAATTTATTTTACTGTGGTACAATATACATAACATGAAATTTGCCACCTTAACCATTTTTTGTATACATTTCAATGATAGTAAATACATTCATAATGTTATCCAGTGATCATCACTATCAATCCCCATAATTCTTTTCATCTTGTAAAACTGAAACTCTATACTTATTAGACAATAATTCCCCATTTTCCTTCCCACTTGGCAGCCACCTTTCTACTTCTGTTGCTATGAATTTGACTGTTCTAAGTACCTCCTATAAGTGGAATCATATAGTATTTTTTTTTGTGAATGAGTTATTTCACTTAGCATAATGTCAAGTTTCACCCATGTTGTAGCATATTTTTTAATTTCCTTCCCTACCACATTTTGCTCATACATTCATCTGTTGATGGACACTTGGTTTGCTTCCACATTTTAGCTATTGTGACTAAAGGTCCTGTGAACACGGGTGTGCAAATATTTCTTTGAAACCCTGATTTCAATTCTTTTGGATATACATCTAGAAGTAGAATTGCTGGGTCATATGGTAATATTATTTTTTAAATTTTTTGAGGAACCACTGTACTGTTTTCCATAGAAGCTACCATTTTACATTCCCATCAACAGTGTAATTCTGATTCTCTTCATGTTCATCAATGCTTGTCTTCTCTTTTTCTGATAGTAGCCATCCTAATGGATGTGAAGTGGTATCTCATTTTGGTTATTATTTGTATTTCCCTAATGACTAGTGATGTTGAGTGTTTTTTCATGTGCTTGTTGGCTATTGGTTTATCTTATATTTAGAGAGATGTCTACTCAAGTCCTTTGTCAATTTTTTAATCAGATTGTTTTATTTATTTATTTGCTTATTTATTTACTTAGACTATAACTGACACATAATATTAATTTCAGATGTACACATAGTGATTTGACAAGTTTATATGTTATGGTATGTTCATCACAAGTGTAGTTACCATCTGTCACCATGCAGCACTATTACACTATCACTGATGATATTCCTTATACTTTTTTAAAAGATTTTATTTATTGGGCGCCTGGGTGGCTCAGTGGGTTAAGCCGCTGCCTTCGGCTCGGGTCATGATCTCAGGGTCCTGGGATCATGACCCGAGCTGAAGGCAGAGGCTTTAACCCACTGAGCCACCCAGGCACCCCTATACTGTGCCTTTTGTTCCCATGACTTATTCATTCCATGACTGGAAGCTATACCTCCCCCACCGCTTTAACCCTTTTACCCATCCCCCACCTCCTTCCCCTCTGGCAACCATCTGTTGTTCTCTGTATTTGTAGGTCTGGTTCTGCTTTTTGTCTGTTTATTTATTTGTTTTTAGATCCACATATGAGTGAAATCATATGGTATTTGTCTTTTTCAGTCTGACTTATTTCATTTAACATAATACCCTCTAGGTCCATCCGTGTCTCAAATGAAATGAATTCATCCTTTTTATGGTTGCATAATATTCCTCTGTGAGTGTGTGTGTACACGTGTGCACATGCATGTGCACACACATGTGTACCACATATTCCTTACCCATTCATCCATCAGTGGACACTTCTTTCATGTTGTAGCTATGATAAATAAGGCTAACTATAAACAAAGGGGCGCATATATCTTTTCAGATTAGTGTTTTCATTTTCTTTGGGTAAATACCCAGTAGAAGAATTATTGGATCATATAACGAACTCTCATATTGTTTTCCACAGTGACTGAATCATTTTGCATTCCTACTAATAGTGCATTCTCCATGTTCTTACCAACACTTGTTGTTTTTTGTGGTTTTGACTTTAGCCATTCTGGCAGGTGTGAGGTGACATCTCATTGCAGTTTTGATTTGTATTTCCCTGATGATTAGTGATGTTGAAAACTTTTTCATATATCTGTATCTTCAGGTCCTCTGCCCATTTTTTAATTAGATTGTTGAATTGTATACATTATATATTTTGGATATTTACCTCTTACTGGATATGTCATTCGCAAATATCGTCTCCCAATTAGTAAGTTGCCTTTTTGTTTTGTTGATCATTTCCTTCGCTGTGCAAAAACTTTTTATTTTGATGTAGTCCTGATAACTTGCTTTTGCTTTTGCTTCTCTTGCCTCAGGAGACATATCAGGAGAAATGTTGACAAAATCCAATACTCATTCATGATAAAACTCTTACCAAAGTGGGTTTAAAGGAAATATACCTCAACATAATAAAGGCCATATATGAAAAATCCATAGCTAATATCATACTCATACATTCATCTAGAAAAAAACTGAGAGCCTTTCCTCCAAGATCAGGGACAAGAGAAGGATGTTCACTCTTGGCCCTTTTATTCAACACAGTACTGGAAGTCCTAGCCACAACAATCAGACAAGAAAAATAAAAGAGTCATCCATTTTGTTAAAGAAGAAGTTACACCATCATGATTTGCAGATGACATGATAATATACACACAAAATCCTAAAGACTCTACCAAATACTACTAGAAGTAATAAAGGAGTTCAGTAAAGCTGCAGGATACAAAATTAATATGCAGAAATTGGTAGCATTTCTGTACACTAATAATGAAGTAGCAGAAAGAGAAACTAAGCAAACAATTCCATTTACAATTGCACTTAAAAAACTAAAATACCTAGGAATAAATTTAGCCAAAGAGGTGGAAGACCTAAACTCTGAAAACAAAAACACTGATGAAAGAAATTGAAGATGACACAAACAAATGGAAAAATATCCTATGCTTGTAGATTAGAAGGCTTAAAATTGTTTAAATGTCCATACTACCCAAAGCAATCTACAGATTCAGTGCAATCCCTACAAAAATACAGCAACATTTTTCACCAAGCTAGAACAAATAACACTAAAATTTGTATGGAACCACAAAAGACCCTGAATAATCAAAGCAATCTTAAGAAAAGAAGAAAAAAGCTGGAGGAATCATAGTTCCAGATTTTAAGATACATTTCAAGGCTGTAATAATCAAAACAGTATGGTACTGGCACAAAAATAGACACATAACTCAATGGAACAGAATAGAGAGGCCAGAAACAAACTCATATCGTGAATTAATCTATGACAAAGGAGGCGAGAATATGTAATGGGTAAAGAACGGTGTCCTCAATAAATGATTCTGGGAAAACTGGATAACTGCATGTAAAAGAATGAAACTGAACCACTTTCTAACACCATATACAAAAATAAACTAAAAGTGGATTAAAAACCTAAATGTGAAACCTGAAACCATAAACATTCTAGAAGAGAACACAGGTAGTAATTTCTCTGACATTGGCTGCTTGGGTTCTTTGTTGTTGTTAAATTTTAAGAGTTTTCCATATATTCTGATTAATCCCTTATCAGATATATGATATATAGATATGTTTCCCATTCTGTGGATTGCCTTTTTACTCCATGATAGTATCTTTTGATGCACATAATTTTAAAATTTTCATGAAGTCCGATTTATCTATTTTTTCTTTTGTTATCTATGCCTTTGGTGTTATATGAAAGAGATCATTGCCAGATCTAGTGTTGTGAAGTTTTGCTGTATGTTTTCTGCTGAGTTTTGTTGTTTTAGAGCTTACATTTATGTCTTTGATGTATTTTGAGCTATTTTTTGTGTATGATGTTAAGTAAGAATTTAACTTCATTCTTTTGCATGTGGATATCCAGTTTTCCAGCACCATTGTTGAAAAGACTGTCTGTCCTAGGGCTGAATATTTTTGTTCTATACTGGTCGTGGTGAAAATTCAAATCCCACACTGTCATCAAGGCAGGCGTGGATTCACAGATTGTCAGGAAAGACTGGGTTTTTACCCATAGGCCAGACTAAGACAGTTTCCTTCCTGTCTTCCACTGCCTATTGACCGATTCTGTTTTCTTCTTCACCCTTTCATTGGCAGCACATAAGAAGGAGGCTCGGATTCATGAGGGACCTTGGCATAAGTCCACAGACTTTTCCTCATGACTCCCTTGTAGTTATTTAGGCCCAAGATTCTAGTTTTTACAGAGATTAGCAAATGCTCTTAGGCCAACAGTGGCTTTAGGATAATTTACTACTCTTTGATCACTGTTGATTTTCAGACCCTGGAGATCTTCCTTACTTTTGTGCAAGTTTAGTTGTACATTTTAAAAGATCCTGACGAGTAGAATTTTGATCTCAGGCTGATTTCATGAGTGATCGGAGTTCCTTGGTAGGTAATCAGCTCACTTTAGGGGACAGGTTGAACCAGAGCCTCCTCCTAGTTCCCCTCCATCTTCCTTCCCCCTGAAGATGGATCTTAAAAGAATTCTGTTCTAATTTACCCAGCATTTCTAGATATTTTACTTCCTCCTAAAATTTCCAGAAATGAAAATTCTTGTTCATATATCTTTTTGTTCTTGCTCAATAATAAAAACATTTAAAACTCTCTAGATTTTTTTTTTCATAAGAGTGGGTCTGGAAAATTTTATGAAATTTTATTAATAATGATATATGCCTTAATTCATTTATTTAGGAGAATTTTAATTGCCATTTGGTGAGATTTTTGTTTAAATTTTTGTTACTAATATCTATTTTTCTTGCATTGTGATTTGATTTATGCAACCTAAAATATACAGTTTTTTTAAAGATATGGCAGATGTTTGTAAAGAGTATGTAATCTTTTTCATATTCTAAAAACTAATATATAGCTGATAAAGTTACATTGTCTCCTTTCTTTAATTTAAATCTTATTTCAGCCCTCCTATAGAGAGTCCAGTCTCTTTTGCTTCCAATTGGAATTTTAGGAGTTGTTGATAGAATGTAGTATAACTTTGTAACTACTTCTGAAAGTTCAGATCTTGTTTCCAAAAAAACTGTTAATAATAATTAGCTCTCATCCTCTCCATATACTTAGGTGGCGAAGACATTTTTATGACAGAAGAACAGAAGAAATACTATAATGCAATGAAAAAATTAGGATCCAAAAAACCTCAAAAGCCCATTCCAAGACCTCTGGTGAGAGCAATTGATTCATTCTAAATACGTAGATCCATTAAGTGGTCTTGAGCTCAGATGTTTGCAGTGCTGTTCTTTATTCTTTAAGTTTACAGACACTATCTAAGAAATCAACAAAGACCCAGATACACTGGTGTCTGGCTCAAGTCCTTAGGAAAATTAGACATTTGAATTCAATAACAAGAACTTGAGCAACAACTTTCACTTACTTTCTTGTGAGCACACAATAGGTGCTTAGTATATACTCATTGTAATGATGTAAACTTACTAGTTTGTTTTAACTAAATTTTTTTCTTGTTTTAAAGTCCTACAATATAGTTAACATACAGTAGAATATTAGATTCAGGTGTACAATGTAGTGATTCAGCACTTCCATACATAACCCAGTACTCATCGTGACAGGTGCACTCCTCAATCCACCCCAACCACCTCCCTTCTGGTAACCATCAGTTCTCTATAGTTAAGAGTCTGTCTCTTGGTTTGCCTCTTTCCACCCCCTTTGTTCATTTGTTTTGTTTATTAAATGCCCTATATGAGTGAAATCATATGCCATTTGCCTTTCTCTGACTTATTTCACTTAGCATTATTCTCTCTAGCTCCATCCACGTCATTGCAAATGGCAAAATATCATTCTTTTTTATGGTTGAATAATATTCCATTTTATATCTACCACAGCTTCTGTACCCATTCATCAGTTGATGGACACTTGGGCCTTTTCCATAACTTGGCTATTGTAGATAATGCTGAGATATATATATCACGGTGAATATATCCCTCTGGATTAGTATTTTTGTATTTGGGGGGTAAATACCTAGTAGTGTGACTGTTGGATCTTAAGGTAGTTCTATTTTTGAGTTTTTGAGGAAACTCCATACTGTTTTCCACCAGTTTGCATTACCACCAACAGTACATGAGTGGTCCTTTTTCTCCACATCCTCATCCACACCCATTGTTTCTTAAGTTGTTGATTTTATCCATTCTGACAGGTGTGAGGTGATATCTCATTATAGTTTTGACTAAATATTGACCAATTTAAAATGTATTTATAATATCTTTTACCAGCTTTTCTGGTGTGAAGTCTTAAGTCATGCATACTGGCTTCCACTTCACCAGTATTTATGATAAGATTTCTGTATCAGGAGTTGACCCCAAAAAAAGGGTCAGATAGTAAACATTGCAGGCTTTGCAGGCCACATGGTCTCTGCTGCCACTGTTCACCTCTGCCATGTAACACAAAAGCAGCCATAGATAGTACAGAACAAATGTGCATGGCTGTGTTCTAGTGCAACTTGATTTATAGACACTAAAACTTGGATTTCTCTAATTTTCACATGTCAAAATTTTATTTCCCTTTTGAGTTTTTTCCCAGACATTAAAAAATGTAAAAGCCATTCTGAGCTCAGAGATTATACAAAAAACCAGTAGTGGGCCAGATCTGGCCTACAGGATGTAGTTGGCTGACCCTTACTCTCAATGAATCTTGCTTATCAAGTACTCCAGAGCTGCTTCGTGTTTGCGGTCTAATTGAAGAGCTGGAACTTGATCACATCAGATTATAAAGTAATATACTAGGCATAGTTGATAGCTCTGATATGTAATTTCGAAGGTTTTCAAGGCAGGAAGGGTCAGTGGGGAAGTTCGGGAAAGCAGTATGGAAGAGGAGCTTAATATCCAAAGCATGTATAGGATTTAGAGATTTTCATTTGAACAGGAGACCCCAAATATTCAAAGGTATGTTTAGTCTACTGCTGTTCCCATGACTCAGAAAAGAGCCTAAAGTGTATTCTCAGTAATTATTAGTTGAATGAAAGAGTATGGACACAGAGTCCATCCCACTAGGATTGAATATTTGTGCTGCAGTAAAAAATACTTGGGAACGTTAGGACAAAGTGTTTAGAATTTAAACAATGAAGAATTTTTTACCAAGAGGTTAAAGATACAATTATATTTGGAGAGCTCCTATTAGAATTTGAGCCAACAAAAAAGACAAAGAGAATTTTTATTTACATGTGCATGCTGTGCAACCACTGACTCAATACCAGTTGGTTTTAGATTTGAATTAACTAAAAGAATCATGAGACACAGTAGGTTCCCACATATTTATCCATTTATTTCATAATATGAACCAAGCAAGGCAGCACATAGCCAAAGAGAAGTTGCGATGACATAGCTGCAGCTTCGAGGCCTCTCCCCCGCCCTGGGCGTGCTAAGCTGAAAGGGATGAGCTTCATGTGGGCAAAGACTACTTTACCCGAAGCAAGCCTCCAAATCCATGCTTTAACTATGTCTTCTGTCATGTTCATCACATGGTTCATCTGGGAATAGGTGTCATGCTGTAGCCCTCCCTATGTAGCTACAGCTTACCAGTCAGGGCTTCACAAGAAGGAATTCCAACAAGCAGGTATCATCTCCCCAGTTAATGCATCACATTTACCTTAACTTCTATATTCCAGGGAGCAGTGTTGCATGAGAAAAATACATATTCCAGATGTCCCTGAGTTTAAGACTTTTAAGTCAGCTGTTAGCCCTTAACTCACAACTTTATCTCCCCACAGACTTTTTTTAATCTCTAAAATCTAAATATGATTTTTGACCTTTGGAAAAAATGAATAGCAATTGCATGGGGACAGAGGGAATCTAGCTGTTCTAACCTGAGTAGTGATGTATTTTATTTTTAACAGTAGAGGAAGGGATCTGGAACCATTTCTGATTCTTTCTGAACCATCCACACAGGGGGGCTTCATTACTGATTTAAAAATGATACTGGGTAGGATTCACTGTAGATTCTCTTTTTTTACATTTTTACCTTTTTTTACATTTACATTTTACATTTATGTTTACATTTATTTACATTTTTTATTATGTAATGTTATTTTTTATATTATGTTATGTTAGTCACCATACAGTATATCACTAGTTTTTGATGTAGTGTTCCAAGATTCATTGCTCACTGTACACTCTAAAGTGATACCCAATGTTTTTTGATATCTATCAGTTTAGGGAACTTGTATTCTTGATCTCCTCTGTTTCTCCAAATATTAAACTATTAGGCCTAGGCTTACCCTCCCTCACTGTTATTCTTGCCACTCACTGTGATTTCCTGGAGAGTACCCTAAAAAGTATCTTTTTTTCAGGTCCTTTCTGACTTCCTAGATGCATTCTCACACAGCAAATGCAATTGACTTGCAAGTTTCTTCTCCAGATTCCTCGATAAAAGTTTTAATGGTTGTGGGATAAAATTTGAAAAACACAAACTTAAATGTAGTATCCCTCCAGTGCTGACCCTACCCTCATTGCTTTTGCTCTCACTGACTGATATCGTCCTTTCTCATGGTTTTAATTCTTGTCGGTATTGGTGCCATTGAACTCCACATCTGCATTCCAGCTCTGCACCTGAGCTCCAAACCCATACCTTCACCTGCCCAAGGCCTCAGATTCCCCACTGGCCCCTCAAACTCAGTGTTCTCAGGGCAGATCTTAATCATGTCCCTCCAAAATGCCTCATTCTCTGTTCTCTTGAAAGGCCCTACCAACCAGAAACTGTAGCCTCAGGCCATCATTTTCCCATAGCCACCTCCATTCAAACAGTCTCTGACTTCTGTATCTACTTCCATATTAGCTCTTAAATCTAAATGTTTACATCTCTCTCCACTATTATCACCACAAACCAACATCATCTTTTGCCTGATTACCATTACAGATAGCTGGGGTTCTAAAAGTGATTCTCAGGAGTTTAGGCATTTTCTAAATAGACTACTGTATGCATATTTTAATTAGAGGATAATATAATATAAAATACCTTAATGTACATGTATATTGTAAAACAATCAATTAATAGTCAAGAATGCCATACAATATTAGTATCTGAGTTTGTGTTTAAAAATAATTTTCCACTGAGTAAGTGAAGTAGTGCTTCATAGCTGTTAAATTATAGAAAATACAGTGAGACGACTGAGTCATTTCACTGTACACGGTAGATTAGGCATGCGAATTTGAGCTAGAGCCTGTAGCAGAGCAATTAGTATATACTTACTTTGTGAGCAGTATGACTATCTATGTACCAACCAATATGTAAGTTCACCATCAATAATAAAATGAAATAATCAATTTTTCTGTTTTTAGTAATCATTACATCACAGTCCCATTTATCTAGCCTTATTTTCTAGTGAACAGGATTTAGAAAATTGGTATTTAAGAACTGCTTGAAAACAGAGTTTTGGTTAAGTATACTTAGGCCTCATTATTCTGAATTAACAAATGGAGGCTTGGGGATGTTAATTCCATTTTGTCCAACATAATTATGTGAGTAGGAATTCTCAGCATTAATATTATTGAAGCTCAAATAAAGAAACAGATGAAATATAGAAACCGAAGTTCATCTTTTTATTATTAAATCCAACATGAGCTGTTTTATTTCAGCAAAACATCATCCATCATATCAAAGTTATGTCATTACCATTTTTTTGTTTTAAAATGGAATTAAAGCTATAAGCCTACAACTTCAAAACACTTTTGTAATTGAATTTAAATGAAAATGTAAATACAAGAATTTCTTGTTGTTTAAAAAGGGTATGCATTTTTCAAGAAACTGCTTCAATTGTAAGAGAGGACAAATTCTGTTGTATGTGATTTCATTCTGACAGTGCAAAATGATCTAAGATTCCTGTTTTCTTTTCCCTCTCAGAATAAATGCCAGGGTCTCGTGTTTGATGTAGTCACAAGCCAGGTCTTTGACGTCATCATCATCATCCTCATTTTGCTCAACATGCTTTGCATGATGGCTGAATCAGATGACCAGTCTACAGCCACGAAAGTCATCCTTGAACGTCTCAACCTGGTCTTTGTGGTCATCTTTACAATTGAGTGTCTCATCAAAATCTTTGCTTTGAGGCAATACTACTTCACCATTGGCTGGAATTTATTTGATTGTGTGATCGTGGTTCTTTCTATTGTTAGTAAGTAATATCAGAAGCCTGAGGGGCTTTAATCGGAGAACTAGAAGTAAATCTTATCATTTGGAAGTATGTCCAAACTATCCACAAAGCAACAAATTAGGTTTAATGTGGTTTCTGGAAAAAAAAAAAAAAGACAGGTGTACTGATGCCATTCTCTACTGGGAAGTTGCTAGGAGATACAGAGCAATTTTCATTCCTTTGACTGTTTACGTCAAAGAATAGAGAGTTAAATAACTGTGGGGATCCATTTATTCAATGGAGATAGACAAAATTAAGATGACCTTAAAGTGTCTATGGGATATCTGGGATATTCATAACCAAGTCAGAGTTCTACCTTTTCTGTGCAACTATAAGCTCTCATGAGCATCTTTAGTCTTAAGGATTTGGTACTTAGTTCCCATGGTTTTCCTTAGTTCAGAATCCATGCGGCTAACAGATCACAGTTATTGCACCCCTGTGACACTGCTAGGCCTTCTCTCACCTCTTATGTAGGACCTCCATGGCCCAGCCTAGACTGGGCTTCCAAGAGTGTGTCATGAAGACAAGCAGTGCTTTCTCTTTATTCTGTATCCCATGTTAACTTAAACCACAGCATGAACTATGCTTGTCTCAACTGCTTGGACCCCATTCACCAATCAGTCTTACTCCATAATCACTATATTTTTCTTAACATAGGCAGGATTAACTATAAGAATTGTTGAAGAAGAATAGAGAAAAAAAATGGTTGTTTCCATTTACGTTTTTATAACACACACATACACACTCCAACTTTGAAATTAAATGCTTCATGGCTAAGCCATAAGAGTTTACACTCTGTGTTTTTGCAGTTTCTTTTTTTTTTTTTTTAAATAATTGTGTGCAACCACTCAGGGGCCATTCTCATAGTTCAAAAAGCAATGGAAGAAAAAAAAACTAATGGAGACAATGAAAACTGATTTCACAAGTGGCAGCTTTTGTACTATTTCAGAAAGGATGTGTTAAACAGATATGTGAGATCAAAATATTTTGTTCCTATCCCTACAGCAGCAATGCGGATGTTTCCAAGAACAAGAAAATGGTACAGCTCATAGTCTGTTCTAGTTTCTAAGCCATGAATTTGATGTAGATAAAGTTTAGCAATAGATCCTTCCACACACCTCCAGTGAAACAGACTGTTAAACGTTATCAGTCAATTCTAATTTCAAGTCCTGGTGAAACTGACAGCAGTATTAAGGTCAGAGAATGATGGTAGAATGACTCTGGCACAGCCCTCTGAGAACCTGAAGAACCCCTTCCTCCAATATGCAGAGAGCAACTCACTTATTCTACCACTTACTGAACTTCCAGGCAGTGCCAGCCATTATGTAGGTTGTGGAAATGTTTCTTACTCCTGTCCTTTGAACAACTGCTAGGCAATTGCAGTTACACAGCAGAGCACTGTATAGCATTTTGCTCCAGTGGATGAGAAAATCCACACCTTGAGCCAAGTCCTACCCACCAATGTGGGCAGCATTTTATATGCCTTTGCCAGTAGATCTGCCACCCAACACTAAGCCTCTACACTTTCCCAAGCTCTTTACTAAGCTTTTAGAGAAATACAAAATGAGTGTGAGTCGAAGTGAATCCTTCTCTAGGAGTTAACAATGTAGTTTAAGTATTAAGACTTACTTAACTTAAAGAGTCAGAAAAAGATAGAGAAATTAACTGCACACCAAATTCCATGGTACACAGAAAAACTGAGCTCAGATAACAGATAGATTACTGTGGGTTCCATTAGTCAAAGAAATACTTGTGAAGGAGGTAGCCTTAAAGGGTGGACCTCCTCCAAGTGTTGTTAAGTTGGAACTGAATAAATTCCACACCTCACTAGTGTTGGCTGCCCAATTAACATGTGAATTCGACTTCATGGGCACAGTTGGGCAGTTGGTGAAATAGATTATGAATTAGTTTTCTTTAGTCATTAGGTGATAGCCAACAATTCTGGCTGCCCATCTCCCATAATGCCTTTGAGGCCCCTACCCCCCCCACCCAGAGCAAGAGCACGGCCATGTCTACACAAGACAAACATGTTCCAGCCATTCTATAATATTTGGGCCAAAATGTGAATTGTTTCAAATCTTTTATCACTTGCTTACAGAATAGGCAATGAGAGAACAGGATGACATTTTAGGCCAAATATTTAGCTGTTTGCAGAAACCTCTGCTCGAGATCCTATTTTTGGAGGTGTCTACAACAATATAAGAAAGTATCTCCAACTTAGTCCCTAAAGCTTTCTGAGTGGACCTCGGGAGTCCTTCCTTGGGATGAGCATATTGACAAATATGAGAGCTCTGTGGCAGCTTCCACATAGAGTTGAGCATCCCCCAAACACCATCTCCCTCCAGCCTTGCCCTGTCCTTGCTTATAGCAAGCTGTGTTCAAATTCCCCTATACAAATAAAAGCTTCCCTTTTTAAGGAGTTTTGGAGTTAGACATTCCACAATTTCCACTGACAGCTCAGGCTCAAGCCAACCATCAATCAGTGTCAGAAGTTTCTCCTTACGCTAACCTGAGGACTATATAGTTAGTTTATCTGCTTTCCATTTTTTGTATCCAGTAAATATGGAAAACTATTACATTTGTTATCTCATGAGTGACTTTCAATACCCAACACAGATAACACACTTCAAGTGTATGAGATAGGTCACAAAATAGCCCTTCATAAACGGCATTTTCTCTCCTTTCATTGGGTGTCTTCAATATTATAGACATCCTATTTTATCTAAAGTCCCATCTAAAATTGTATGGTGCTAGGAAATTATTTTCTAAGTTAAGGCACAGATAGGCATCGTCCCTGATATTGATAAAGAAAGTTCTTAATTTGTGCAGCACATAGATCACAAAGTACTGATTAAAAATTGGTCCCAGTAAGAGTTCAAGGCAGGAGAGACAGGCTGGATCTGAAAGCAGGGTGCCTACTGGAAATTAATTGCTTTATCTCCTCCTAAGGTGCAATGATTTCTGCCTTGGAGAACCAGCAGCACATTCCTTTTCCTCCAACACTCTTCAGGATTGTCCGCTTGGCTCGGATTGGTCGGATCCTGAGACTTGTTCGGGCAGCACGAGGAATTAGGACTCTCCTTTTCGCTCTGATGATGTCTCTTCCTTCTCTGTTCAACATTGGTCTTCTACTTTTTCTGGTTATGTTTATTTATGCCATTTTTGGTATGAGCTATTTTTGCAGAGTGAAGGAGGAGCATGGAATTGATGACATATTCAACTTTAAAACTTTTGTTGGCAGCATACTGTGTCTCTTCCAGATCACCACCTCAGCAGGCTGGGATGCCCTCCTCAAGCCCATGCTGCAATCAAAGGATTCAGGAAACCCCAACTTAGACAACCGTTACTTCCCTGCCATAGCCATCACCTACTTTGTCAGTTACATCATTATCTCCTTTCTCATTGTTGTCAACATGTACATTGCTGTGATTTTAGAGAACTTCAACATAGCCACTGAAGAAAGTGAGGACCCTTTGGGTGAAGATGACTTTGAGATATTCTATGAAGTCTGGGAAAAGTTTGACCCAGAAGCAACACAGTTCATCAAATATTCTGCCCTTTCTGATTTTGCTGATGCCCTTCCTGAGCCTTTGCGGGTGGCAAAGCCCAATAAATTTCAGTTTCTCATGATGGACTTGCCCATGGTGAGTGGAGATCGTCTCCACTGCCTGGATATACTCTTCGCATTCACCACTAGGGTACTCGGTGACTCCGATGGCCTGGACAGCATGAAAGTGATGATGGAGGAGAAGTTCATGGAAGCCAACCCTTCCAAGAAGTTATATGAACCCATAGTCACCACCACCAAGAGGAAGGAAGAGGAAAGATGTGCTGCTGTTATTCAAAAGGCTTTTCGAAAATACAGGCTGAAGATGTCCATGTGTGCCTTGGGAGACAGTCCCTGTTCACCACTCCACACACTCTGCAATGGAGACCTGTCCACCTCTGGGGCTGAGGGAAAGGTCCACTATGACTAAGCCCCTACTTCCACTCCTACCTCACAGCCTCACAACCTGGCCTTTGGCGTCTGAGCTCCAGGAGTCCACAGCTCAGTGTGTGAATAAGCAGTAGACTCCCCAAACTGGCCATCCCATTTTTTTCTGCCTAAAAGAAGTGGTATTTCAAGTGTTTATTTCAAACAGGTCTTACAGTTATAGAAAATAAGGCTGCCTCACTATGAATCACTGGTACTGTTTTAGCAAGGAAAAAGACACCAAAAGGGCTATAGACACCAATGTTAGGATTGAAACGCAGTTCAAATCACATTAAAAAAAAAAAAAAAAGAATAAGAAACAAAAAACATGTCAAAAATTTAAATAGTGTTTTTCCATATTGTTTCTAGGTACACTGTTTAATACCTTTGTTCAGTGTTTTCCCCAATGCACATATGTGGCTTATCACATAAAACTCTCTTGCATGCTGAGTAAAAATTCAAAACCTGCTAATAAATAAATAGCTTATTACAGATATTTTTACCAACATTAGTATTTTGGGTGTATTTCAAACAAAAGGCATGATCTTGGCTTGTCATTTATCACCCTTTCACTAGCTATAATCTCCGTTATATACATTTGGAAAAAAATAAATAAATGAGACTTTCAGTTTATATTGTCATTCAGATGGTACATTCATTCAGATGTATTTCATGCAGACAGTACGTTTCTTTCTAAAAAATCTTCTTTGGTGGCTGCATAAGTAGCCATTCAAAAGTGGTGCTTTGCTTGGAATTAAGATGGGAGCCCATCATATGCTGATAAGTGTGTAACAACTGGCTCTTCAGGAAAAAAAAAAAGTGCCATGATTTGTAACATGCATCAATTTCTATGGTGAATACTCCCATCAGGACTGAGTTCAGGCTACCACCATGATATTCCTGAATGTGAAGTTGGGAAGAGATGCCCAATTAGTTCTTGTGAGCTGGCCCGAGCTGGCTCCAGCACACCAGGGGCTGGAACCAGTAAGAAAGCCTCACTTAAAAGATCTGTGGTGGCCACCTTGGACTGAGAGAGCACCTTCTTAGCTACACCTGGACTTTGTGGTTGGAGAGCCAGAGAATGTACTGGTTAGCCAGCGATCTTAGCTTGATGACCCCTATATTCAATTCTGGCTGAATGTCTGCATGAAATGCAGTCCAGAGAACAACTCAGGCCTATCAAAAGACCTAGGACTTCCCTACTGGAGATGCCCAGAGACCAAACAAGACATCAGGCCTGGCAAGAGGCTGCACTGGGGGTGGAGAACTTACATCATGATAATTGTAGTGTGGAGGAAAACCCTGTGCAAACCAGTCCCACAGATAGGCTGGAGGGGCTGGCATGCCATCAGGAGCCCAACGTCTGAGCTCTGAGCCTCTGAGCCTCTGACCTGCTCCTCTTTGCCCAGCACTGGGTGCTCTGGTGCACTGAACTGGTGATTATTTTCAGTGTGTATTCATATCCAGTCCAGGATTTGAATTTTTATGAGTTTTGTAGGCAGCCTTATGCTCTGGAGCATTGGCAAAATAGCAATACTGTCATTATCTAATCATATTCAATACCTAATTTTTACTTAGTGGTTGCTGTGCCTTGGGCACTAGCTGAGCATTTGTCATGAATAATCTCAGTTGTACCTCACAGTAACCCAGTGAACATGCGGTCACTCACCTGGTGGAGCCTGAGCCTTTGTGCCATGCTGGGGAAGAGGAGTGGGTGGTCCCAGAGCCAAGAAACCTTTGAGACAGGGCCATAGGGGCTCTCCAGCAGGGCTGCAAGGGCCTTGTAAAAATCACCAGTTCTAAAGTCATGACCAGTTCCACCTGAGGCACTGTGGATGACTGATGAGTTCCCTAAAAGATGTCTCTGATTATGAACACTGGATGTTTTATAGATGCCTACCAAGTTTTCTAAGCAAAGCAGCTGGCCATCATTCCAGTAGGGATACCTTCCAGCTGGAGGCAGGGGAGGCTCTGGAAGGATATGGTCTTGCCCATCCCAGGTTACAGTTTAGGGGCTTGGGTGTGATCTGTTCTGTGCAGAAGCTTCGTCTCTCCCATACACACCTGTGCATCCCCAGATGGTCCCCTTTTGCCAAGACTGGGCTCCCGAAGCCAGCTCTCAGGGAGAGCACAGGCAAGAAACTGAGCCACACTTCCTTCACTAGATGGCAGCAAATGCTCAACATGCTCTTTTCTGAGTACTGCACAGCATCTGTGTGTGAGCCTGGCCCTCAAAGAGTCAGAGGGCTAAGGGAGGAAAGTCAAGGCAGGAAGTGGTGAATTACCTAAATCATGGATGGGTGCGAGAAATCTCCCTCCCCTGAGAAAGCTCTCACTGTGGGAGGATCCAGGGTCCCCCCAAGACTCAGAGATGATAGTCTGAGCTCCATCCTCCTGGGGCCATACTGAATGTCCAGGGCAAACAGCCCTACAGTCACAAGAAACCAGCTGTCTTGTCTTCAGAGTCTTATTTCCAGGCAAATCAGCCCCTGCTTAATTCAATCAACAGACATGTTCCTGAGGGCTAGTGCAGTCCTATGCTGTATAAACTCCTCACAATCAATGGCCCTTAACCTAAGAGCATATATGCTGATTGGGAAGAGTATTAGATAAGCATTCATGTGATGATAACACAATGCAACATAACAGGTACAGTAAACCAGGGATACCCCTCGGCTCTGAGTGTCACTGTAGGCAGGCTCCTGGGAGGGCTTCATGGAAGAAAGTGGGATACCTGAGATGAGATAGATAGATGTGCAGGATTGTGACTGGGAGAGGGGTTGTTTGAGAGGTTTGAAGTAGAGGGGATGACAGAGTATAAGGAGTATAAGGAGAGAGTGGAGAAAGTGTAAAGAGGTACCAGCTCTCCAAATTGGGACTTAAAAGTACAGTTAGTGGAGCAGCCCCAACAGAATCTTAGAAATGGGCTGTTTTGTGGAGAGCCTTAAATGCCAGAGTGAGAAGTTATATATTTAGGTAATAGGGAGGCATCGAAGTTATTTGAAAGGGGGAGAAAAATTAATCAGACAGAATATGCAGGGTGGAATGTGCTGGAAAGAGAGCAGAATACTGGTCCTAGAGGGAAAGAGGCACTGAGTGAGGAGAGAGGCAGGGACAATGAAGTGTGACCCTAGGATGTTTGTGCCATGGCAGAAGGGTCTGGGGAAGTCTTGGGATTTTTGTCAGGGTGACAAGGTAGATAGCAGTACAAGTTACCAAGTTAATGAGTGTAGGAGGGCAAGGGTTTATTTGTTTCCATGGTTATAGCAGAGGAAAATTTTAAAATTCAGTTTGGAACATTTTGAAGGTTTAAGATGCCAGGTCCAAGTTACAGTATCTAGCCAAGAACTTGAGGATAGGACATGAACAGGAGTCCTCAGCCAGGGATGACATTTGAAACAGCAGGAGCAGATGAAATTATGGGGGAGTGCAGCATACCCAGATCTAGAAGGAGAGGACTCGTCCTGGGGGCATGCATTCAGAGAGTAAAGATGAGGAGAAGAGACAGTTCAGGGAAGGGTGTGGGGAGATAGGTGAAGGTACACGCCATGACATGTAGTTTGGGCATGGAGCAGACTTCATGAGAAACTCACAGCCAGCAAGATAAGTGACATGGTCCCATCTTTTCATCCCTTCCACCAAGAAGCAGCAAGGAGCCAGGACACAGTGTAGTTGTGTTCTAGGGAAGGATCCCGCTAGGGAGCAGATCTTCTGCCTTTTTATTGAGCAAGCATGAGAGTTTGCCTTATAAACAACCCAGGCGTAGGAGCCAGCTGTTCTGGGGAGCTGTCTTGGAATGTCAGCTACTAGTGCTCAGTGCCCTTGGGAAAGTTGAAATCCTGTACATCTCCTCCTGCTCAAGGAGGGGGAGCCACCGGTCCCAGATAGCTTGTTGCCTGGCAACCCAGAGAGAAGCTCCAGGGTCATTCGTTGGGCAATCCTGTCCATTGCTGCACAAGGAGTAATCATAAAGGCAGTGAGAAAACAGGTACTAACATTTACTGAGAACTTACTCTGGACTCGGCTGCCACTTGAGCAGGACTTCCCTGCTGAATCTGCACGACAGCTTTATTAGACATAAATTATTTTTAATCTTCATTGCTCTGTTGAGCACACCGAGGCATATGGAGGAAGTAAGAGGCTAGTTCAAACCCAAGCAGTCTGGACGCAGAGCTTGAGCTTGAGCTATCAGCCACGACACCCCCCTGGCCAGACGTGAGGGGCTAGTGTGACTGCCGTTGAAGGAGGACACCAAGTTCCCCTGGTAACTTCTGTGACCGTCTCACCATCCATCTCCTCTGCTCTGGAGATGATACATGTTTTCGAAGTTCTTCCACTGTGGAAACATCCACTACACGGGGAGATGCAGATGGTGCCCCCCTCTGCAAATTCTGCATCTCAGTTCTGCCAGTGTACTCAGTTCCCTACAATTTTGACCTGGTTTCCATCCTTTTATCACTCTCTCCCTCCTCCAGGCAAACTACTCTCACAGCTGGTAGAAAGAGAGTAGAACACGGGTCCCTTCTAGCAGGGAGCAGGAGCAGAATCTCCCCTCTTTTCGGACATTATAGGTACAGCTATTAAGGCAGGCTTCAAGTGTGCTAATGTAATAGTGGTGACATGAGA
>PISX010023797.1:0-29100 GCA_004024625.1 Mellivora capensis
ACCCTGAGATCATGACCTGAGCCGAAGGCAGAGGCTTTAACCCACTGAGCCACCCAGGCACCCCAAAATTTTCAATGGTATTTTTAAAAGAAATAGAACAAGCAATCCTAAAACTTGGATGAAACCATGAGAGACTTGGTGTGGCCAAAATAATCTTGAGGAAAAAAGAACAAAGGTGGAGACTTTGTTTTGAAATCAAGAAACTCATTGATTTCAAATTATGGTACAAAGCTATAGTAATCAGAACAGTATGGTATTGGCATAAACTATATATAGATAGATCAATAGAACAGAATAGAGAACCTAGAAATAAATCCACACATATATGGGCAATTAATTTACAAGAATGAGTAAAGAATTGTTTGGAAGATGGTAGCAGAGTAGGAGGACCCTAGGCTCACCTCATCCCAAATCCTAAATATCCCAGAAATTTACCTGAAGACTGACAGAGAAAATGCCACAACTAAAAGTAGAGAAGATGCCACATAGAAGAAGGTAGGAAATGTGGAGATGCAGAGAAATCTTTCTGGGAGATTTTTGGTTGAGAAATGGATCATAGCTGCTGCAGTGGGGAGGGAGCCATGGTCACAGAGAAGAGTGAGAGAGAGAGACTAGCACGAAGTGAGCACACAGAGAAAATGAATCCCCATAGCAATTGGCTTGGAAAGTGAGAAGGGATGAATTTCATGACTTCTTGCAACCAACAGTGCATAAAAGCCCTTTAAGGTCAGAGGAAGTGGCTGGGATAGAGCATGGAGGGCATTGCAGCTGCTATGGAATGAAGGGAGGCAAACAAACTGCAGACTTATAGCATGAAAACAATGATCTAAAGAACACCTGGGGCACACAGTGGGGAAGCTATTTGCTTATCTTAGTATGTATTGCAGAGAGGCAACATTCATAGTGAGACCCCTCTGGGAACAAAGGAAATGGTAAGCACCATTTCCCTCCCTGCCCCTCATCATCAGCATAGGGCCACCTTTGGGAATCAGTGCAGAACCCACACTTACTATATAACTTGCTTACACAAAGGTCCATTCCCCCCCATTTTCTTGTGGAACTACCCTTCCCAATGTCACTTGTCTCAGAACAGAAGAGACAAAAGGGAATTATGCAAAATGAGAATAGACTTAGAGAACTCAGTGACTCTGTCAAATGTAGTAACATCTATATTACAAAAGTCCCAGAAAAAGAAGAGAAAAGGGGGACAGAAAATTTATTTGATGAAATAATAGCTGAAAAGTACTCTAAGGAAACAGATATCCAGATCCAGGAGACCAGAGAACCCCCATCAAAAATCAACAAAAGTAAATCCACACCAAGACATATTGTAATTAAATTGGAAAAATATAGTGATGAAGAAAAAAATTTTAAAGTAACAAGACAAAAAAAAAAAAAAAAAAAAAAAAAAAAAAAAAAAAAAAAAAAAAAAAAAAAAAAAAAAAAAAAAAAAAAAAAAAAAAAGAAACATATAAGGGAACCCCCATAAAGTGAGCAGGAGAATTTATAGCAGAAACTTTCTAAGCCAGAAGAAGGTGGCAGGATATATTCAAAGTGTTGAATGGGAAAAATCTGTAGCCTAGAATACTCTATCCAGCAAGGCTACCATTCATAACAGAAGGAGAGATGAAGAGTTTCTCAGACAAACAAAAACAAAAGGATTTCATGACCACTAAATTAGCCCTATAATATATATTAAAGAGGACTCTTTGACTGGAAAAGAGAGACCAAAAGTGACAGTATAAACATAAGAAACACAGAAGGAGAAAAAAATGAATATTTCTGTACAAAAAAATCAGTCAAGGAACCACAAAATAAAAGGACATAAAATATGACGACACATACTTAAACTGTGGGGAGGAATAAAGAATGGGTTCAAACTTAAATGACCATCAACTTAATCTAGACAGTAATACGTAAAGGAGGTTATATAAAAACCTAATGGTAACCATATATCAAAACCCACTAATACATATGAAAAGAATAAAGAGAAATCCATATCATTAAAAATCAGGAAACCATGAGAGAGAGAAAGGATCAGAAAATCTTCAGAAACAACTACAAAGCAAATAAAATGACAACTACATATCTATCAATAATTACTGAGTGTAAATGGACTAGCACTCCAATCAAAAGACATAGGGTAACAGAGTGGATTTAAAAAATCTATATGCTGCCTACAAGAGACTCATTTCAGACTGAAAGACACCTGCTGACTGAAAGTGAGAGAAAGGAGAAACATCTATCATGCAAAATAATGCCAAAAGAAAGCTAGAGTAGCAATACTTATATTGGACAAAATAAACTTCAAAACAAAGACTATAACAATAGACAAGGCCCCTATAGAATCATGAAGGGGACAACCCAACAAGAAGATATAACAACTATAAATATTCATAGGAATATCCAAATATATCAGTTAATAACAAACATAAGGGAACTTCAGTAATATTATAGTAATAGTAAGGGACTTCAAAACTCCATTTACATCAATGGACAGATGCATCTAAACAGAAGATCAACGAGGAAACAATGGCTTTGAATGACACACTGGAACACATGGATTTAACAGATATAGTAAGAATATTCCATCCTATAATAGCAGAATACACATTATTTTCAAGTATGCATAGAACATTCTCCAGAATAGATCATATATTAGGCCATAAAACAAGCCTCAGCAAATTCAAGATGGTAAGAGTCATACCATGCATCTTCTCTGAGCACATTGCTATGAAACTAGAAGTCAACCACAAGAAAAAAATCTGGAAAGAACAGATACATGGAGGTTAAATAACATACTGCTAAACAATAAGTAGGTCAACTAGGAAATAAAAGAAGAAATTTAAAAAGTACATGGAAACAAATGAAAACACAACAGTCCAACACCTTTGGGATGCAGCAAAAATGGTTCTAAGAGGGAAGTTTATAGCAATACAGGCCTACTTCAAGAAGTAAGAAAAATCTCAAGCAACCTAACCTTACACCTAAAGGAGATAGAAAAAGAACAAGCATAATATAAAATGAGCAGAAGGAAGGAAATAATAAAGGTTAGAGCAGAAATGCCCTAATAAAATAATATATAAAACATATAAAGTAAATGAAATTGATAAACCTCTAGCTAGACTACCAAGACAGAGAAAGAATTCAAATAAAGAAAATCACAAATAAGAGGAGAAATAATAGCCAACACCACAGAAATAACATTACAAGAGAATATTATGAATAACTACATGCTAGCAAAGTGGACAACACAGAAGAAATGGATAAATTCCTAGAAACACGTGAACTACCAAAATTCAAATAGCAAGAAACACAAAATTTGAACAGAATGATAACCAGCAAGAACTGGAATTAGTAATAAAAAAACTCTCAACAAAAAAAGTTCAGGACCAGATGGCTTCACAGTTGAATTCTACCAAATATTTAAAAAAGAATTAATACATATTCTCAAAACTACTACAAAATTGGGGCACCTGGGTGGCTCAGTGGGTTGGGCCTCTGCCTTCGACTCAGGTCATGATCCCAGGGTCCTGGGATCAAGCCCCACATCGGGCTCTCTGCTCGGTGGGGAGCCTGCCCCCCACCCCCACCCCCGCCGCCTGCCTCTCTGCCTACTTGTGATTTCTCTCTGTCAAATAAATAAATAAAATATTTTAAAAAACTACAACATTAAAGAAGAAAAACTTCCAAATTCATTCTATGAGGTCAGCATTACCCTGATATCAAACCAGATAAAGATAACACTAAAAAAGAACTACAGGCCAATATCTCTAGTGAACATAGATACAGAAGTCCTCAACAAAATACTAGCAAACTGAATCCAACAATACATTAAAAAAGTCATTTACAGGGGCTCCTGGGTGGCTCAGTGGGTTAAGGCCTCTGCCTTTGGCTCAGGTCATGATCTCAGGGTCCTGGGATCGAGCCCTACATCGGGCTCTCTGCTCAATGGGGAGCCTGCTTCCTCCTCTCTCTCTGCCTGCCTCTCTGCCTACTTGTGATCTTTGTCAAATAAATAAATAAAAAATCTTTAAGAAAATCATTTACGGTGATCAAGTGGGATTTATTCCTGGGTTGCAAGGATAGTTTGATATTTGCAAATTGATATGATACATTACATTAATAGAAGAAAGGACAAGAAATATATGATCTTTTCGATAGATGCCAAAAAAGCATTTGACAAAGTACAACATCCATTCATGAAAAACACTTTCAGCAAATTAGGTACATACCTCAACACAGTTAAGGCAGAAACCCACAGCTAATATCATACTGAAAGGGAAAAAACAGAGCTTTCCCCAAAGGTCAGGAAAAAGACAAGGATTTCCACTCTCATCACTTTTATTCAGCATGGTACTGGAAGTCCTAGCCACAGCAGTCAGACAATGAAAAGAAATCAAAGGCATCCAAACTGGTAAAGGAGAAGTAAAACTTTCACTATTTGTAGATGTCATGATACTACATATAGAAAACCTGAAAGACCACCAAAAACTACTCAAACTGATAAATTCAGTAATGTCACAAGATAAAAAAATCAATGTGCAGAAATCTGTTACATTTCTATACACCAATGAAGCAGCAGAAAGAGAAATGAGGAAAATAATCCCGTTTATAATTGTACCAAATATAATAAGATACCTCAGAATAAATCTTACCAAAGTGGTGAACCTATACTTTGAGAACTGTAAAACACTGATGAAAGAAACTGAAGATGACACAAGGATAAGGAAAGACATTCCATGCTCATGGATTCAAAGAACAAATACTGTTAAAATGTCTATTCTACCCAAAGCAACCTAAACATTTAATGCAATTCCTATCAAAATACCAACAGCACTTTTCACAGAACTAGAACAAATAATCCTAAAATTTGTATGGAAACAGAAAAAAGGAAAAAAAAAAAACCCAAATAGCGAAAGAAATCTTGAAAAAGTAAAGGTGGAGGCATCACTATTCTGAACTTTGAATTATATTATAAAGCTGTAATAATCAAAACAGCATGGCACTGAATATAAAAATAGACACATAGATCAATAGAACAGAACAGAAAATCCAGAAACAAGCCTGCAACTATATGGTCAGTTAATCTTTGCAAAGCAGGGCAGGGCAGAATATCCAATGGGAGAAAGACAATATCTTCAGCAAATGTTGGGAATACTAACTAGCAATGTGCAAAAGAAACTGGACTATTTTCTTATATCATACACAAAAATAAATTCAAAATAGCCTAAAGACCTGTTAGACCTGAAACCATAAATATCCTAGAAGAGAACACATGTGGTAACCTCTCTGACATCAGCTGAAGCAAGTTTTTTCTGGATATGCCTGCTGGGTCTAAGGAAACAAAAGCAAAAATAAACTATTGGGACTGCATCAAAATAAAAAGCTTCTGCACAGTGAAGGAAACAATTAAGAAAACTAAAAGACAACCTACAGAGTGAGAGGAGATATTTGCAAAGGCATACCTGATAAAGGATGAGTATCCGAAATATATAAAGAACTTAGAAAACTCAATACCCACTTACCACCAAATAAGCTAATTAAAAAGTGGGCAGAACACACGAACAGATATTTCTCCAAAAATGACATATAGATGGACAACAGACCATAAAAAAATGTTCATCATCACTTACCATCAGGGAAATACAAGTAAAAACTACAATGAGAATCACTTTGCCATTGTCAGAATGGCTAAAAACACTACAAGAAACAACAGCTGTTGGTGAGGATATGGAGAAAAAGAGACGCTTGTGCACTGTTAGTGGGAATGCAAACTGGGGTGGGCACTTTGGAAAACATTCTGGAGATTTAAGAAGTTAAAGATATAACTACCCTAAGATCCACTAATTATACCAATGGGAGTTTACCCAAAGAATACAAGAAGACTAATTCAAAGGGATACCTTATGTTTCTAGCAGCTTTATTTACAATAGCCCAGATATGGAAGCAGCCCAAGTAACCACTGATTGGTAAATAGATTAAGAAGACTTGGCATATGCAGTGTGGAGATTCCTTAAGAAAAAAAAAAAAAATAGAGCTACCCTATGACCCTGCAATTGCACTACTGTGTATTTACCCCAAAGATGCAGATGCAGTGAAAAGAAGGGCCTTGTGTACCCCAGTGTTCATAGCAGCAATGGCCACAATCACCAAACTGTGGAAAGAGCCAAGATGCTCTTCAACAGATGAATGGATAAAGAAGATATGGTCCATATATACAATGGAGTATTATGCCTCCATCAGAAAGGAAGACCCAACTTTTGTATCAACATGGACGGGACTGGAGAAGATTATGCTGAGTGAAATAAGTCAAGCAGACTGAGTCAATTATCCTACGGTTTCACTTACTTGTGGAGCATAAGGAATAACAGGGAGGACATTAGGAGAAAGAAAGGAAAAGTGAATTGGGGGAAATCGGAGGGGGAGATGAAGCATGAGAGACTGTGGACTCTGAGAAACAAACAGGGTTTTGGAGGGGAGGGAGTAGGGGGATAGGTGCTTTTTTTAAAAAAAAAAAAAAAAGGTAGCTTTAAAAAAAAAAGGTGGCATATGTATACAGTGGAATATTATTCAGCCAAAAAAAGAATGAAATCTTGCCATTTGCAATGACATGGTTGGAGCCAGAGAGTGTAATATTAAGGGAAGTAAGTCAGAGGAAGGCAAGTAGCATAATCTATAATGATTATCCAAAATGTCTAAAAAACTCATACAAGTAAATAACAAAAATAAATTAAAAATGGACAGATCTGAATAGGTGTTTTTCTAAAGAAGACACACAAATGGCTAACAATAAGCTAATAAGTGTTCAACATCACTAATCAGGGAAATGCAAGTCAAAACCACAATTCAGTATCACCTCACAATTGCTAGAATGGTTATTATGAAAAATACAAGAAATAACAAGTGTTGGCAGTGATGTGGAGAAAAGTGAATCATTGTGAACTATTGGTAGGAATGTATATTGGTGCAGTCACTATAGAAAGTGGTATGGAGGTTCCTCAAAACATTAAAAATAGAACTGCCATATGATCCAGCAATTCTACTTCTGTTTATTTATCCAAAGGAATAAAAACCACTATCTCAAAAAGGTATGTACACTCTCCTATTCACTGAAACATATTTATAATAGCCATGAAATGGGAGCAATGTAAATGTCTATGGCAGATGAATGGATTAAAAAAATCTGACATATGTATTCACTGGAAAATTAGGTCATAAAAGAAAGAAATCTTGCCACTCACAACAATATGGATGGACCTTGAGGACATTATGCTAAGTGATGTCAGTCAGAGAGTGAAAATACTGTATGGGAACACTTATTAATGAAATAAAATAAAAAGCCAAGCTCACAGATAAAGAGAACAGATTGGTTGTTGCCAGAGGCAGGAGGTAGGGTGTGAGGAAATGGGTGAAGAGGGTAAAAAGAATTTATACAATACAATTTATACAATAAGTTCGCCATGGATGTAATGTACAACATGGTGACTATAGTTAATACTGTATTGTATATATGAAAATCACTAAAGAACAAATTTTAAGTGTTTTCATTTAAGAAAAAATAATTGGAGTCATATATGGTAATGGATGTCGATGAGACTTATTAGTTTGATCATTTTGCAATATGTACAAACATTGAATCATTATGTTGTACAACTGAAGCATGTTTTATGTCAATTATACTGAATAATATAGAAGAATTGAGTATTGAAAGTTTGATTAAAAATATCTATATAAACACAATTGTTAAGCCCGTTACAGTACATTTCATTCAATTTTATCACAAACTTATATACATCATTTCATAGATGAATTATGTAGTTTTACCTCTCCATTAGAATGATGGCATGTCTAAAATCAAAATAAAGTCTGAATTCTGGATTTGAAAACATAAATACAAAGTTATTACTGTCAGAATTTGCTGGCAAGATTACTTATTTCCAATAGAGTTACAAAGGGAGTTTAATTTATTTAACAGGTTTTTAAGGCTATGTTCCTTAAATGCAGAGCATGACACAAGAATTCAAATGCAGATTTTTTGAGGGAGAGCTCTTCAGAAAAAAAAAAAAATCTGTAAAACAGGATGTAAAGCAAGATAAGGAAGGTGAACAAGAGGGGAAAGGCAGCAACCCGGGGTGAGGCAGCTCCTGTCAGCTGAACAAAGTTCCCTTGAGAAGGGGGAAAGCTACAAGAGTTTAATAGCCACACTCACAGGAGCCAGAGTATGAATGCACTTGCTTTTAGAGATGGGCGTTGAGAACCACACATCTATTACAGTAGTGAAGGAGAAACTGCAATTGGTATAATATACAATTGTAATAGTTGCTTCTCTCTGGCCCAGTTTAAGGAGAACTAAGCTGTTGGCAATAGCTACAGAACATGTGAGTCTGGATGATCATCTCTGTACCGTGGGATAATCAAAACTATGGATGAATGGAGGACCAGGGCCAGGCCTGGAACAAAGGATAGTTGATCCATATAGTGGCCAAAAAGCTGTGGTAAGACCAGATTTAAAAGTTAAGCTAGGTGATAAGCTTTCTTAGTTTGAATATTTGAAGTAGTATCGGGAGGAGTTGAAAAGTCGAAGAGGTGATAATGATGTAATTTATAGAATGAGGGATTTAGGAACTATGAACGTGACTATGACCACGAGGTAGAAATAAGCATATAGACAGCATAGGGTGAAGAAACTATTTGCTGGAGACATGTAGGATGAGAAACAAAGTAGAAACATAAAGCATAATCACATTGGTAGAGCTCCAGAACAAAGAACAGCAGTGTCCTGATGTTATTTTTCTTTCATCAGATAGGAAAAATTTCCAAGAGCATGATCAGGAAACATGATTAGACTAGACAAATTGCCCTCTAGAGAGGATAAATGTTATTTGCATGATTTTTTATTATTATTATTATTATTATTATTATTATTTTGGTCAAACACTGAAAAGCACCTGGTATGCTTGAAATTGGAACTTCTCTGCAGAAGACAGACTAGAGAATTCTAGAGGCCAGGGTACTGGCAGAATGAGAATGGTAAGGTGACTTTGAGGCAGATAGATAGCAAAGCAGGATTTTGAGGTTGTTAATGGCAGAGTGTGCAATGTAAAATAATTTATACAGTGGGATTTTTGGGAGAATGAAGTGTGATTCACTATGAGGATGAGGGAATAGTGGACATCTAGATTACACAATATTATTTGGTAAATGCCCTGAGAAAGGGACAGAGATGAGCAAAAATTCCAGGTGAACTCCCAGGAAGAACACTTGTCAGTCAGGAAAGAATTTCTGGAGGAGAAGCCAGAGAGAAGCTCAAAGGATGAGCAGGAGTTGGTGTGGTGAAGAGGAAGGGAGCTAGGTCTTTGTTTTGGACAACAATGAGAAGTATTGGATTTGATTATGTCTATGAGGCTTGCTAGTTTTGAGTCAGACTCTTTATAGTGTTCTTGAATGTAAGATCTTGGGCATTCTGAGTGCTCTCAGCAAGTGGGAGAGAAGCTTGGCTGGCCTGGGCCAGAATTTAATAAGGGGAGTCCTTTCTATAATGCTGTGAGGTTTCTGAAATAGTGATAAGGTAGAGAGGCTAGAACTTGATTAGGTTATCACCACTCATTCCCCCCTCTCCTTCATGAGAATATTCTCTAAGAGGTAGTAAACATGCAAATTTTAAAGTCAAACAGAATGGCAAACTTTCCAAGAGTTGCTAGGTCATCTTTAACATTTATACTGTGAACTATTTGACCAAGAAAATAATATGTGTGTGTGTGTGTGTGTGCATTCATAGATCCATTTTTATAAGGTCAAGAGAATCCTAGACATACTTTGTTATTTCTGCATTTGCCCTTTGTATTTAAGATTTGGTCAACTGATTTCCCAAATATGTCATTAAAACAGATATTAATAATAAGGAAGCTACAAAATATACAATTAAATGAGTATATAATAGAACAACAAAAAAGTGGGGTGAGTAGATTGAGAACAAGTTCATAGCATAATGAGACCTCATTATGTGTGTTGGTATGTGTGTTGATTTCTTTTTTAATTTTTAATTTTTTATTAACATATAATGTATTATTTGCTTCAGGGGTACAGGTCTGTGAATCATCAGTCATATAGCACTATGTGTGTCAATTTCAAAGGTAGAGAACATTTAACATGAATTCAGAAACATCTCAATAATTAGTGGCTTACATAGCTATGAATTTCATGGGTTCCTCTTGCTTTGTCTTAGAAACATTTTCTACAGCTAATGTACATCTTTTCTCCACCCTATTTTCTGGAGGGTATCTAAGAGAAAATTTCAGAGCTTTTGGCTCTAACAATGCTAATCTTAGCTGTCAGAGTCTTTAACTTTAAATGGAATATTTCCCCATAGTTCTCAACTGTGTGTTGTCAAAGATAAAATGGGGGTGGGTGGGAGGATGGGTTAAACAGACGATGGGGACTAAGGAGAGCACTTGCTGTGTTGTAGGGAAGTTTTGAATCGCTATCTTGTACACTTGAAATTAATATTACACTGTATGTTAATTAACTGGAATTTAAATAAAAATCTTAAAAGGTTCATTAAAAAAAAAAAGGAAATACAACCATTACAAGAAAAAGTATTAATCAGATCAGGTTAAGGTTAGAATTTAAGGGCAATGCTCTAAAAATCAAAACAGAGTTTTCTTAATGTGATAATATGTACTTGTAAACAGGGCTTTGTGGTCGATGCCATCAACCACTTGGCAAAATCTTTCCAATAACGTTATTGCTATAAAAATTGGAAATTTGATTAGTGGGTTACTTAAAACTGTAATCTTAGTCTTTAGAGGATTTATTTAAATCTAATTTTAAAAGTTTTTTAATATTTATTTTAACAGAAGTTAACTTATAAATTTAAGATGAGAAAACAGTTTGAAATGAGGGCTGCTGAAACTAATATGTGGATATGTGGCTTTTGTCCACAGTGGTCATATTTCCCTCGAGGCTAATTTATCATTGATGAAACATTTGTCCAAAACCATTCATGTGTGTTTGGAAAACCTAGGATCAATCAAACTCTGTTTGGATAGGCAACTATTGCTTTCTAAGTAAAGATGGATAATGATAGGTGAGTATATTTTTTGTTTTAACTTTAATGATGTCAATTTTTCTGAAATTGGAAAAATACCAGGATAGTATTTTGTACTTGCACCTTATCTCACAATTAAGTTCTTATTGGAAACTCTGGAAAAGGAAACAGTCAAAGGGTATTTAGAAGTTTTATGAGACATTTTATTTTGTGCTAATGGTGCTTTCTTATGAAACTGTTTGAATATCCTGCCAATGATGGAACTGGATGTCTATAAAAACAAATTACTGATTTTTTTTCCTGTTTTGAAACTTTTTTATTCTTTGAGGCACCAAAACTATGATGTCATTTTCTATTTGAGGGTCTACATACTCAATTTTCTGTCTCCTGGATCTTCCTGTTCCCTACTCTAGTCACAGACATACAGGAGGTATAGTGTGCTAATATATGCAAGAACTGAAAATTTTAGTCTTTGCTGATATACAGTAAATAATAACTTAAAATTTAACTCTCCAGAAGGAGATATGTACTATAGATTATGCTTTTCAGTTAACCATTTGTTCATTTATTCACTACGCATTAATTGAAGCCCTGCTTTCAGACACATTTTCTATTACACTAGTAATTCTAAACTAGTTGTTTCAACTAGGTGTTTAAAATTAGTTGTTTTAAACTAGTTGTTTTAAAACTAGTTGTTCTGAACTAGTTGTTTAAAACTCAGAGTGTGAGAACTTCTATCTCAGTGGCTGGATTAATGAGTAACATTTAGTATGTTTTATAGACATACTTGTCAAATAATTTAATGTGAGGATTCAAGAATGATTTAAAAAAGAAGAGGAATGGGAAAGAGACACCTAAAGATTTACTTAGTATGTAATATATGTTAGATGTTTTGTGAATCACTTCACTTACATTATATATTTTACTTTATTAAACTATTAGAGTAAACCTTTGAGATAAAGTAAAGCTAAGTAACACCAGGGAGATTTAGTCACCTGTTCAGAGTCAGTGGGTTGGTAAGTTAGAACTGGAAGCTGAGCTCATGTCTGTATGATCTCAGAGTACACGTGTTTAGATTGCAAGAGCTGCCCACCCTACAGAAACCCTTACCACTCTAACCAGGTTACATGAGGAAAAAAAATCTCTGTATTACTTTAAAAAGAAATTTAATAAGCTTCAAAACCAGATCTATTAAGAGTGTTTCTTTTTTAAAGACTTTATGTATTTATTTGTCAGAAAGGGAGAGAGCGAGCGAGTGCACACAAGCAGGGAGTTCAGCAGGCAGAGGGAGAGGGAGAAGCAGGCTCTCCCATGAGCAGGAAGCCTGAGGTGAAACTTGATTCCAGGACCCCAAGATCATGATCTGAGCTGAAGGCAGATGCTTAACCGGATGAGCCACTTAGGTTCCCCCAAGAACATTTCTTTTAATGCAATAGCCACTACTATGTGCTGTCTCTAAAACTGGGATATGGAAAACAGCAAGGGTTCTCATTATTTTAAAAGTTGTAGTTAATTAAAAAGGATAAAAAAACATATACATTAATAGCAACTACAGGAAGATGAGAAAATATTTTTTTGTAGTTGATATGTTTGGATATTTAAGAAGAATCAAAAAACTGAACAAAAATTATTCAAATTTAAGTGAATTAATATAAGTAGCCAGATGCATGTCATACATAACAATGACCATTCAAAAAATTCATTCAATAAATATTATGTGAAGTTAGTATTCTAAATACTAGGGATACAATGGGGGGAACAAGAGAGACAGAAAAATACTGCTTTCACTGAGCTTACATTCTTAAAGAAGGAGATAAAGATATGTATTCTAGCCTGTATGTATGTGTAGTGCTTATATGTCAGATACTCATTTTTCTAAGTGTGTTTTTCTCTCTTTCTCACTGTCTTCTATCTCTCTCTCATGCACACACAAACAGGTTTAAATTCCATGACTTAACAGCCCTATGAAGTAGGTTCTATTTTTTTCTCATTTTTAAGACATGGAAAATTGATCATAGAAAGGTAAGGAAATTTCCCAGAGTCATAACAGTGAGCAGTTTCAGTGAGACAAGTGAGACAAGTTTCAAATCTAGGCATTTCATGCTATTTCATATTTGATTAGTGATATGAAGAAAAACTGAAGTAGAATAAAGGGATAGAGAGTGGCAAGGGTGCTGTTTTATTTAAGGTGTTGAACAAAAGCTTTGGGATGAGATGGCATTTAGAAGAGACCTGATTGAAATAATAATTTAGCCATGATGTCAGGAATTCCTGGGTGGCTCAGTTGGTTAAGAGTCTGCCTTCGGCTCAGGTCATGATCCTAGGGTCCTGGGATGGAGTCCCACATCAAATCCCTGTTCAGCAGGGAGTCTGTTTCTCTCTTTGCTCCTCCCCTTGCTTGTGCTCTCTCAAGTGTGTCCACTCTCTCTTTCTCAAATAAAATCTTTAAAACAAAAAAAATTCAGCCATGAGATTATCTTGTGGGGAAAAAAAGAATTCCAAAAAGTAACAACAGATGCAGAGATCCTGTGGTTGCAGGATGCTCAATAAATTCTAAGTATTGCAAGGAATTCAGTATAACTAGAGCAAAATAAGTAAGGGAGAGAATGAAAATGAGTTATCTATGTGCCGTACTATGGGATTTTTAGACCGTGAATGGACTTTGGATTATTCTGTTAGAGATGGGAAACCATTAGAAGATTCTGAGCATATATATGCTATAATCTAAAAATTTTTTAAAAACTTTATAAAGATTAGACTGTGAATTTACAGGATCAGAGGCAAAGAGATTATTTAGGAAGCTTTTATGTTGTTGAGGGTAATAGTTCTTGGACCAGGTGGTAGGAAGTGGGTATATTTTTTTATGGATTTTGATTTACTAACAGATTGGCTCTTTCAGTTTGTGAGAATGAAGAGGCAGGATGATTGTACAGTTTTTATCTTGTGTAATTGGGTGAATAGTTGCTGTTTAATAAGAAGGGTAATATTGGGAGAAACCATATTGGGGGTAAGAATAAGTAAGTTTGTTTTGAACATTTTAAATTTTAAATGCTAGTTAAACATCTAAGTTAAGATGCTGAGTAGATAGTTGCATATAGGAGTCTGAAGACTGGGGCTAGAGCTACACATTGAGGAATCATCAAGTCATGAATGATTTTAAGACTGAGGGCCTGGATGAAAACACTTAAGGAGGAGTATAGATTGAGAAGAGGTCTCAGGACTGGTTTATAAGGCATTCTTACATTAAAAAGTTGGTCAATGAGGAAAATCCTACAAAGAATCTTAGGGAAAAAATGGCTAATGAAATGGGAAGAGACTTAAGTGCCTTTCGTTCCAAAAATCAAGAAGAAAGTTTTTGGTAGAGGGAATCATCAATATTGTTAAATGCAACCAGTACATAGGAAGGAGACTGATGGTCGAATTTATTGATGAGGAGGTCATGGCGAATGGTTTTAGTCCAGTAGTGGCAATGTAAGCCCATTTGAAATGGGTCCAGGAGGGACTGGAAGAGAAGAGATGGAGAGAGTAGGTATAGTGAATTTTACTCTAAAGGCAGTAGCTTGTGGGATCATGTGAGATGAAGGGAGAGGTTTTATCAATATTGGAGATATTGTAACATGTTTGCATCTTTAAGAGAAGAATAAGTAGAGAGGAAAAATTGGTAATGTAGGAGAAAGAAAGCCATTTGCCAGAATGACATTCTTCAGTGGATGAGAAAGCATGAAATCTAGTGAACTAATGGAGTATTTTGTCCCATAAGGATATATATCTCCGTCACTGTAACAGGAAAGGTACAGAGTATAGGAATTGAAATGTAGAGGGTTGATAGATACGAAGGTGGGATGATATAGATTTTCTCTCTTGATTGTTTCCATTTCTACATGAAATAAGAAGCAGAACCATTTACTGAGGATGATGAATGGAGATGCTGTGGCTTGTGATCCCCTAGCACCAAAGTCATGATGAATCCGACTCCCAGTGTGATGGTATTTGGAGATGGGACCTTTAAGTGGAAATTAGATTTAGATGAGGTCATGGTATATGGCCCTCATGATGAAGTTAATGCCCTTATAAGAAAAGATGGCAGATAGCTTGCTTCCTCCTTCTTTCTCCATCGTACAAGTATACAGTGAGAAGGAAGACATTGCAAGCCAGGAATAGAGCCCTTATCAGGGAATCAACCTGGCTAGCACATTACCTTGGACTTACCAGCCTCTAGAACTATGAGAAAATGAGTTTCTGCTTAAGCCATCAGCTGCTGTGTTTGTAATGGTAGGCTGAGTACACTAATTTGGGGGTAGAGGTGCTGGAGATTTGAGAAGTTATGTAAAAGTAATATGGGGGGTGTCTGGGTGGCTCAGTCAGTTAAGCGACTGCCTACCTCTCAGGTCATGATCCCAGGGTTTTGGGATCGAGCCCCGCATTGGGCTCCCTGCTCAACAGAGAGCCTACTACTACCTCTCCCTCTGCCTGCCACTCTATCTACTTGTGTTCTCTGTCAAATAAATAAATAAAATCTTTTAAAAAATAAATAAAACTAATACAGGGGAATAGTAGAGAAAATTGATAGGGAAAGTTTAATAGTTTGGAAGGCAGAAGTGAGGGCTAAGGATTTTTTCTCAAATTAAAATTTGGTCTGTTTAGCATGTTACTGAGTTTTATTCTAGTTATAATCAACTACTTCAGTGTAGATAGAGTACTTACTGTTGGATAACCAGGCCATTTGAGTTATTGTAATGTATGATGGAGAGAAAGGAGATAAAGGCATTATGGTGTTCACAACCATACAGTAAAGATATTGAATAGAGATCACATTGACACTAGCAATTAAAAATAATTAGGAGTGTAAAACATATAATTCATTAAGTAAATTCTATTGAGAGATGTGGTGGATTTGTAACATGTCACTTTGACTAGACTAAACTATGTTGCTCAGAATTCCTTTTCTGTATATTTCCAGTTATAATGGGTCACTAAAGACATTTTTATAGGGTGTTTGAGAGATGGAAGTTAAAAACATTAGTGTTTCTCAATACAGAAACAGTGATGCTATCTCAAACATTGGTGTGGGACACTAGCTGGGTCTGTGATTTCACCACCTTTCCCTGGATCCTTCTTTAACTCTGAAAATCCTGGCAGGTGTGTTTAGCTTTATGAAGAAGGTCACCCTTTCAGTGTGGGATCACATCATCAAGATCACAGGTGGTAAGAATTGGCATGGGTTTTATTTTTTCTTCATGGGTTCCAGCTCCTTCTTGTGAGTTCCAACTTGTCCTCATTCTTTCCCATGCTATATCCATCTTCTCTTCCCACTTTTATCCTGCAAACTTCAAGTTCTAGCATAAGACAAAAGATAGCAGTCTTATAGACACTGCTTAGCCAGCTCTCATAGTTGTATAAGATTCAATCCTGGTAACAAGTGTGTTATCATATATGATGAAATTTATCATATATGATGAATTTGATGAAATTCTTATAGAAAAGAAGGAAGTATTAAACAAGTAGAGGAACATATTTATAAACTAGGAAGATTATTGCATAGGTATTGATTATCTAAATTCATTTATTAGATTAATAGTCCTAATAAAAATCCAGCTGGATAGATAGGTGTTAGAACTTCAAACATCAGTAAGAATCCTTTTACGCTAAGTATGTGACAGAGCACAAAGAGCAGTCAGGTTCTGTACTATTCCTGGAAACATTATATAGGTAAGTTGTATAAAATGTCTGTAGCAAGAAATCAAACTATGAACCAAGATTTTTCACTTCACATGGCAGGAATTAAGTAGAATAAAATTATAGTTACAGCTTGTACATATATGGTGCTTTATGTGTGAGACACTCATTTTCTAAGTGCTACACGTACATACCTACGTGCTGCCCCCTTCCCCAGCTCATTTAATCATGACAACAGCTCTATGAGATACATCTTCCTATTTTTCAGGCAAGAAAATTGAAGCACAGAGAGATTAAGGACCTTGAACAGGGCCACACCAGAAAGTAAGAGTAAACTCACACCAGAGATTAATAGAAGTCAGAACTCCCATCCCATCCCAGTCTTTTGCTTTTTCTCACTGAGATGTGAGGTCTGCTCTTTGAGAACTTCACCCTGGAAAAGAAAGGCAGACAATGGAGTAGATCAATGCCTACAAGGTTTCTTGGGAGGACGGCAGAAGAAATTTATCTTGCAACTAACTGAATGCGTCTGGACCATTTAAGATGGAGAAAATCATCTCCATTAATAGAGCTAAGTAAGGACAATTGAAAGTCATTCTTGTGGGTTGCTGGGTTGTTGAAATAAAGCTGACATAGTAGAGACTATTGAGTGAGAGACAGACTTGGGAGAGACTATTGAGTGAAACATGTATGGACAAAGAATCAAGAACCAAGTTGTTTAATATTTGGACTTTATAAGTAGGGCATTTTAAGGCATGCCAACTTAAGAACACTCCTTCAGCTCATTGTCAACCCTCAGCTGACAGATCGGTATTTAGAAAGAGAGGGAGAGAAGTCAAGTTGCTCCAGCCCCATTTTCATGGTCAAAAGACATGGTAGCAACATTGGCTAGAACATGCTCTGCCTCTGGGGAACAGGAAATGGTTGCTGTGTGTTTGGGTAGGAGGAAAGGATTTGGAGGATTACTAATTTTCATAAAAGGCCTCATAAGGTTTTTATCTTTATGTTCATAAGGTCTCTGACTTGTTAAAAGATGCACTAAAAACCACAATGAGATCCAATTCTTCATCTATTAAATTAACAAAAATGCTAATGAATCTGAAATGAAAACACTGGTAAGTGTATGATGGAATGTTCCAATTATTGCTGGTGGCAGAGTTAATGGGTGTGACCTTTCTGGATGACACTTTATCAAATATGTATGAACAGTCTTAAGAAACCTTATGTCCGCTAACCAGTAATTCCATCCCTGAGAATCTACCATAATAAAGTAATCCCAAATATTGCAGAGGGCTTTATACTCAAAGAAATTCATAAAATTAAAATTGTGAAAAATTAAAACAGAATGGTTTATTTAATTCTTATGATTGGACATAGCATATTCACTTATTAAAATATATAAGACTAAATATTTATGAAGATTATATAAGAACATGAAAAATGCTTATGGAATTATAAGTGATGAGAGTAGGATATGAAACTACATAATTATGTATTTGTGTATTTGTAAGTGTACATATTTTTGCCAAAGGCTTAGAAGAGCAAGACCAAAACTGTGAGAAAAAATAGTTGAAGGTAGCTGGTATTAAAATTGATGATTTCTGCCCCTTTGTTTTTACTTGTCTGAATTTTCAAGTCTGTTCATGAATGTGTTTTGAATGAAAAAAGATAAGTCAAATGCAGTAACAATAACATAAATAACAGTGTCATTTTAATCATCAGAAAGAAAAGGGTACTGTAATAAACAAGCCTGAACTCCTTAAGCCCATTCTCATTAAGGCTAAAGAGAAGTTCCAACACTTGAAAAATGCGATTTAATGTTCTATTGGAGCTGTTCTAGGAATAGCTTTCAAAGGGAAGCTCATAATAGAACCTAAAAGAAAGAAATGTTCTGGATATGTAACAGAGCTTGGTTTATTTGGAATAAGTTGGCTCAGAAACTGTTCTGATTAACCTACATGGGCAAGATGGAATTTAAATTTGGTCATATTGCATCCATCTCTCATTTTCTCCTAGAAACAAACAAACTTAACTAATATTGTATTGGGAAAGGGTAAGGGTGGGAAAAGTCAGGAAAAATTTTTGTCAAATGTGTTTTAGATTAGAGACACCACTAGACTACAGCTTCGAAGTAGAATTAGTCATTGACACAAATGTGCCTTTTTAAAACTATTTCTGGTACAGAAGCAAAGGTGTGTGTGTATGCCAGGTTTTCTCAACTTCTCTTGCTTTGCTGTGTTGTCACTTGAACTAGGATTTGAGGTAGGAGACGACAGTTAGGTCTTCTAGTATGTGATCCACTATATAGGATTATTTTTAAAAATTTCTTCTGAAGGACTGGTTGCTACTAGTGCATAGTTTTTTTTCAGACATGTTCAAAAGCACAATAAATAGTATTTGGGGGTTATTGTCCTAAAACTACGGTTTTGTATACTTCAGACCCCCACTCCCCAAAAAAATCCTGCCATTTGCAACAACTTGGATCAACCATGAGGGAATTATACTGAGTAAAAGAAGTCAAGGACAAATGCTATATGATATCACTTATATGTGGAATCTATTTAAAAAAACAAACAAACAAATGAACCCATAGATACAGAGAACAGATTGATGGTTTCTAGAGGTGTATGTGAGGGGTGGGGGCACAAAATGGATATAAGTGGTCAAAGTTACAAGCTTTCAGTTATGAAATAATTAATTCCCGGGGATGTAATGTACAGCATGAGAACTAGAGCTAACAACACTGTATTTTATATTTGAAATCTGCTTTTTTTTTTTTTTTTTTGGACCACGTATTCTCTATTTATTATCACAAGGAGTGATTCACAGCGAGGACTGCACGGAAGCGTGGGTCACAGCACCGTGTACACAATTTTAAAAAAATATATTTTTAAAAATTGTTATCCTATTTTTAGTCTTTGTATAGTATACCTTATAATTAAAAAAATCAATAAACTTAAAATAGATAAAAATAAAAAAGATAGTAGATCTTAAAAGTTCTCAAATGGGAAAAAATACAGCTATTTGTGGTGATGGATGTCAACTAAGCTTATTGTAGTGATCATTTAGCAATATGTACATATATCAAATCATTATTTTGTACACTTGATGCTAATACAGTGTTACATGCCAGTTTTATCTCAATTTAAAAAAGGTAAGGAATTAGAAAAGCCAAAGTAATAATACTTTTGGATAAATAAATCTGACTCACACTGATAGACTCACAAGATACTCTATATAATATTACTTTTGTTAAGAAGTATCTCTTGTACACTTCTTTTCCATCGCTATTCTTTATTATAAAATGTAGCCAGATACCTTCAAAGGATTTTGGACATTTTCAAATATTAGAAGATAGACACGTGTAATAGATCAGGTCTCCATATTTTTGCTCTTCATTTTCTGCATTCCCGGTGAGAATTATGTTATGGGAATTTGTACATTCTGTCTATCATGACACTATCTATTTTTATTTTCAAACTTGACTGCTGCCTTCAGCATTGTGCAATGTTTGGCTAGCATTATGTTTTGGCCATGGCTGTGTCAGGAGTTTCTTGTGTTATACATTACTGCAATAGATTTTGTTATTGATTCCAGATATGTTTATGTGTCTTTCTTGTTCTCAGTTTCTGGAGGTTAATCTGTCTAGCATTGTTCCTTTTCTTGCAGAAAGGAATCTGGGAATCCCTGAGAGTTGGATAAAACTGGCACCAAAAAAAAAAAAAAGGGGGGGGGGAACCTGAATGAAATCCTTGGAAGAAAAACTATAAATTGACTCAAAACCTTTCTTAGGTCTGAAAAATCTCAGACAAATTTAAGAATATTTTTTAATCTATAGCGTCTTTACATTCTTGCTTAGTAAAACAAACAAAAAAATGCAAGTAAAACAACAACCACAAAATCACTATTGAATGAATAAAATAGTACATAGGCTTCTCAATTGAAACTAGCTCTATATTTGGCCAGCAAAATAACAGCATGGCAAAAGTGGATAGTGCAGTAGTGTAGCGGGCAACACTTTTCTTGGTTAATCGGTATGGTGGGCAGGTGGACATAGATGGGTTTATCTTGAAAGTTTTTCCAGCCAAACTGGTTTTCATGGCAAGGGCTCTATTTTAATCCTTGTCCCAATATAACCTAAAAGTTTTATTTATAACTCCTATTATTTCTTCAAACTTTTAGTTGAACAAAGATTTTTTTCCTACCAGATTCAAACTTGGCAGATCCCAAAACATTTATGTTCATTGTATAATAGTAACAGTTACTTTGAGATACGACAGCCTCAGTGCAACATTTAACAATAATCCGGTGTAAGATATTCATTAGAATTTTGGTTTTTAATCCAGAGTAAGAGGCTCAGGCCTGTAGATAGTAAACTGGGGCATTTGGGGAGGAGAAAGAGAAGCTTATCAGTAACCTTCCTGGACTTGGACTTGGTGAGCTGTCGTTTTGGACCATGCCAACATTAAAGGAAGGAAGGAAGGGAATAATGGGAAATAAGGAAGGAAAGTTCTTTGCTGCTGGTGGCTGGTATCTTTGTAAGCTAGCCTCTCACTCTGGTCTTGGTGGGTTTCTGGCTGATACTTCTTCTGTGGGTGCCCTGAAGACCCCTCAGTGACAGCTCTCATAGCTTGAAATAACATCTCTCCTTCTGCCCTCAGCCCTGGTGTGGAGATAGCCTCCTCTTGGTGCTGCATCCAAGCCTTTGTGTTCCCAGCCAGCTCTTTCCCCCAGAGCCCACATTTGGTCCATGGGAATCAAACATTTCTTTGCTTTTACTAATAATGGAACTATAGCTCTTTGCAAACATAGCCATGTCATCTCTGTTTTCCTGAAATAAACCACTCTAACTTTCTCAGCCCATGGTCTCTCTCAGTTATGGAGAATATAAGGTCCCTCCATGGGCTCTGGCTGCAGCCCTTACTCTCATTGAGATGAGGAACGACAAACTCCTCTTTTCCCCTTGGGGAGAGGATGTGGGGTTCAAGCTCAGCTCTTTCCATGGAAACATTCTGCAAAATATCTTTTTCATTCTCTGAATACTTTCCCTCCCCCCCTTTTTATATTCTTGATCTGACTGAATAGCCCTAGAAGTGTGGAACCAGTTTTTGTACATACTGTTTGTGAATTTTGCATCTTCTCTGGCTCCTAGCTTTGGCATGCATCACGTTTTGTATTTTGTTGCCTGGGCCAAAACCCCGGTTAACACACTGTTACACTGATGTCAACTCCAACAGCAGTCCTGTTAGTTAGATCTTGGCCTAAGATTGCCAGAAAAGATGGAGAACACTTATTTAAATTTAAATTTCAGGTAAACAATGAATATATTTTTTACTATGTGTATGTCAATGCACTATTGGAGACATGTAAACTGCTTGTTTATCTGAAATTCAAATTTATGGGCATCCTGAATTTTATTTGCTAAGTCTGGCAACCTTCTCTTCGTCAAACCCTTAAAGCTACTAAAATACATTTTAATTAACATTTTATTATCTACAGAGCTGTATGTATGTATGTATTTATGTCTCGGATGTCCAATTTGGATAATTACATATAACCTGTGCTGGAAACCTAAAATAACTGGTCAGCAAATGTGTTCTAATGACAACATGGCTCTGTTCCTGAGCATGTAAGATTTGCCATCTTCTGATGACTAATTCGTCTTGTGCCTACAGATGTTTAATGAATCTCGAGGGTAAAGATCATTTTCTCTTAGCCATGTTGAGGCCTAGTTTTGGGAGGGTTATAATATGATGAAAAGAATTGTAGTACAAGGAATAAGCTGTTTGTTCTGCTATTAAACACTTGTTGCAGTTAACTATTTTTCAACTCATAAATGCTTGTTATTTATAATGTGTCTTGTAAAGAGTTCAAAGTTTATTACAAAAGCATCATATTAAGGCTATCTGATTCCACTGTTGATATTATTAGACATCATAGTATGACCCTGCTTTTAATGATAAACAAATGGGTTGAACAATGAGGTTCCAAAAATCAGAGCAAGAAAGCAATTTACCAAATTAAGGTTTCTACTCAACATTTTCAGTTCACCTCATGAAATTAATTTAATGGCACAATCTTTGGAGAAGGAGTAATTTTGTAAGTTTTATGTGTTTTCAAGATTCTGGTTTGGTGGCACAAGGAGAAACAGAGGTTTTCCACAGTAAGATCTCTGAGGCAAGTTTAGAGTATAGAGAGCCTGAGAAGACTGTGGGTGGGTGTTTCATGGAGGATGGGAGCCTCCTTAGCTGCAGATTCTGAAAATTATAGCAGAGGCTACAATGGTGGAAGAAGAGGATTTATGGAAATTACCTGGGTAGTGCTTTAAATATATAACAAGTGTTTCTGATTAAAGGTGGTAAATTGATTATTATTCTTTCCTCGACTGAAAATTTATAGCATTACCACTGCATACGTCACTAGTTTATTTTAAAACTTAAAAAGGACAGGGTCTCAATGAAGATTATCTTGTATCTGTGAGAAATGCATAGGATGGAATGGAAAAGAACTACCTTAAAAGAAGCTAATGTGAAAAAACTCCATAAATCATAAACATAATCTAGTTATCTTATACCACCAGAAATTCTAAATAAGCTAATGGTATGATGTCACTGGATAAAATATTAATGTAGTCTTGGTCTGCAATAGTGCATTCTGATATGATCATCTCTGAATTCACTTTGGGGTATATCATATGTAAGAATGCCCAATGCTTATGTGAAGAAGAGAAAACGTAAGTAACTTAAGTGGGACATTCTAGTTTTCAAATATTTAGAGTGCCCCCTCATGTAGAAGATGGATGGACTTAGAATAGTTGCAGAGCATAACGATAGCATCAATTAACAGAACTTACCAGGAGTCACATTTCAGCCTGTACACTAACTAACAAATAGAATGATCTAAAAACAAAAACTGGCTTCTCTCTTTGGTCTCAAGTGGCCTGTTAAGAAAGAGCATACTTAAAGCTCAGATGATAACCTTTCACAAATAGAGAATAGTTCAGATCTTTCAGTTCAATGCTATGATTTCATAATTCTAGATATTCTCACAGAGCATGATATTAATTAACTAATTAAAGTACTTGCCATCTTTAGTCATTGTCCTGAGGGTATGCACTCATTCATTCTTCCACTCAGAAAATATTAACTAACTACAGGTATCAGGCATTGTTAATGGCCCCAGTTTTTGCCTTCCTAGAGTGATATTCTAAATAGCATAATTTTAAAAAATTATATAGTAAGTGGAAAAATGATACATGTTCAAGTTAAAAATAGAACCAGGAGATAGGATGGGGGAGTCCTAAGGGAGGATTTACAATTTTAAAAGGGGAAGACCTTGCTAAGAAGACTATTCTATTTGAGTGAAGCCTGGACGAGGATGAGGAAGAAAACCATTTGAATATCTAAGGAAAGAATGATCCATGGAGAGGGCACAGTAAGTGCAAAGGCCCTAAAACAAAACTTGCCTTTTGTTCTGAGCAGCAAGGAGACCCCTGAGGCTGGAGGCAAGTAGCACAGGGGAAGGTAAAAGGAGTTGAGGTCTGAGAGGTAATAAAAGACCAGCTTTTGTAGGGCCTTTCAAGTCCTGGTTAGGAATGTGCTCCCCCACCCCCCCATCAAGACAGGCAGCTACTGAAGGGTTTTGGCAGGGAGCAACATGATGTGGTTTACTGTGTGATTTACAGAGAAGGATTTGGGGAATAAGGGAGATAGTTAAGGAGGCTGTTGAGATAATCCAGGAGAGAGAGGATGGTAGCTGGCCCCATGCTGGTCACAGCAGAGAAGAGGAGAAATGGCCAGAACCTACATTTATTTTGAAGGTAAAGACCACAGAATTTGCTGGCAGATCAGATGTGGGGTATGATAGAAAGGAGGGATTAGGATGACATCTTGGAGTTGGGCCTGAGCCTGAGGAAGGAGTGAATCAACATGAAGACTACGAAGCTTTGTGTAGGTGGGAAGGATATCAGCAGCTTTCTAAGAATTACCCTTTTAATCATCTTAAAATGCTTTGAGGTTATAATCTCCATGCTACAGAGGATGAAACTGAAATAGAAGTTAGGAAACCGGGCAGCATTCAAAGCAAAGGCAAGTTCTGAACACAGGTACCTGACCGGGACTTGTCCTCCCAATAATTGTGTTATGATGCCATTTAACAGACCGGTCACAACATAGCCCGTGTTCCTCAGCAGAGAGCAGATGGCACAGGCTCAGTAACACAAACCACCACTGAGTTATGGGAATCTGAGGGGGAGACTGAAGGTACAGGAACAGGAAAAGACCAAAACTCTACTTTATACTATAAGCATAAACAAAGACTCCTCTCTCTCACTGATTTTTACTGAGGAAGAAAAACATTTTGAGTAAAGAGACTTTTCTCTGGTTAGCTAATTGTTGAATTTTTTAAAAAATCCCAATTTTTCTATTATGGAGTTGATTTTGTGTCATTTATGTAAATTGAACATGGTGATACTCTTTTTTCCCCCGAATAAATGGTTTCACTTTTATTTTTAATTTTCCTGGCTGTCAATTTTCATCATGATAAAGGACTTCTAAATTTTGTATTACAAACTCAGCCATGTTCCCTTTTTATGAATATTAAAGATAACTTGAAAAGTATAGCAAAGTATTAACATAATCAAAGTCACACTAAGAAGTAACCATGAATGGTATTTCAGTACATTTCCTTTTCATAATCCCTTTGGGGTTTTTTTAGTACTTATTTGTAGATACTATATATATGACAGATATTATGCAATATATATAGCTTTGTATTATGCTTTTTCACTGACATAATATGACAGTTTCCCCAGGTCATTAAATTCTTTGTGAATGTAATATACATTCATAATTCTTTGAAGCATCCCTTGTTGTTGAACTGACTTATAATTTTGTAGTGTCTTTTAAAAAAGACTTCTACTAATATTGTTAATAGTTTCCAAATACAACAGCTTGTGTTTAGAATGAAAACATATTTTGGAGTTCGTGCAGTCTGATGTTCCAGTTATGTTGTTCCCTCTAAAAGAGCAATTGGTGAGAGAAAAAAGCTTGAACTGATAAAGTCATTTTGGACCAGAGATCTATGTTCCATGGTCTTTGAAAATTTGATTTGTTAATGCTTTTTTTCCACATCAGGAAACTTTGTCACAGACAACTCTAAACAGCAGGCAAAGAAGTGATGTGCTCCATGCCAATATTTGTAATTTTGTTAATTTTCTTAGAACTTTTATAGGAAGCAATAAATGCAAGCTTCTCCAAGTAACATTGTGAACTTCTATTTTATTTTAATGATTCTTTTTCACTAAGTGGTGCTTAAGTGTTTAATGTTTTTTAGGTATTAAAAACTAGCTATTGGTGCATTCTGTGATGAGTACATGGATATAGTGGTAAATTTCAAGTTTTGGGGATTAAATTTGCTAAATGCTCTGAAAATATCCTCAGTGTTTTCTTATTTTTAAAGAATATATTCTAATACTCATCTCTATATCTATGTGGATAGATTCTTGCTTTGAGTATAAAACAACTGCAATAACTTAGTGATCAATCTATGATGATAGTATGTGCCCACTTTATTTTTATCTAGAAATACATAAATCTAAATCTCAGCAATTTTCATGAAATTATGTGTGGTAGCCCATGTTTAGAGTCAAATTTATAATATCCAAAATATAAATTTTACCTATTTAACCTGATTAAACAAAGGGATATGCAGTTAATAGCAAATTATATTTTTAAAACTGTGTAAGTAGATGACCAATTTTTAAAAAAATTGTGAAAAAAATATATACCTAACATTAAGATAATTCTGAGTAGAATTTAATCTTTGATGATTTGTACATTTCTTGAATTATAAAAGATTTAAATTATAAAAATCAACTGCTCTTGTAGTGTGGGTGTGTTGAAATTCACTAAAAACAAAACAAAAACCCTAAACAACAGAAAACAAGCAAAACAAAAACAATCCAAAGAACCCAAGAATATTAGAATTGAAAAGGTTTACAAACTTTATTTAGTATAAAATTACTAGATGACTAGCAAGTATGAACATACTTAGAAATAGGTTCCAGGTTGTCTGACCTCTAATTCATCTATTTTTTCTTACATCATTCCTCTTCATGAGGCATAGGTTTATAAATAAGACTTAATGTTAGCTCAATCAGCTTCTTGTCCAAAGATCCCAAGACAGAAATGACATTACCAAGATGGTGACATGGGTCATTCTTGACTTCACTCTCTTTCAAAAGAACAATAACTATTCATAGAAAGACACCACTGAGAAAGTCTTAGAACACAGGAGTTAGACTGAAACCCCACTGAAACTCAAACTGAACTGATTGATAAAATATTGTCTCTGCCAGAGTGAATTTGAAAGACTGGAAAAGGAGACTCCTTAGTCAAATATACAGATACCAATGTAAGGAATCAAGGATCACACACACACACACACACACACCCCAAAACAAACAAAAAACCCCCAAACAAAGCAAAAAAACAAGTAAGCATGGACCACCAAAGAACATTAACAAAGCTTTAATAACTGACCCAAAATATATGGAAATCTATGAACTGTAAGACAAGGCATTCAGAAAAATCATCTTAAATTTTAATGAACTAGAAGAACACATGATACACAATTAAATATAATTAGGAAAACAGCGTGTGAACAAAACAAGAAGCTCAACCACAAAATAGAAACCATCAAAAAACAAACAAATCTTACAGCTGAAAAATATAGTGACTGAACTGAGAAGCTCAATACAGAGCTTCAAAAGAAGATCCAGTTATAAAGAATCAGTGACCTAGGAGATAGGATATTTGAAATTGTCCAGTCACAGGAGCAAAAAGGAAAAGAAAAATAAAAAAGAGTGAAGAAAGCCTATGGGACTTATAGCACACAATCAAAAGAAACAACATCCACATTGTGGGAAATCCAGGAGAATAGAGAAAGGGACAGAAAGTATATTTAAAGTAATTATGGCTGAAAACTTCCCAAGCATGTGGAGAGAAATGGACATTCAGATCACTAAAGCCTAAAGGACCACAAATAGGGATATACCAGGACACATAATTAGATTGTTAAAAGTAAAAATGTATGTTGAAAGCAACAAGAGAGAAGAGACAAGTTACATACAAGGAAACCCCCAAAAAACTATGAGCATATTTCTCAATACAAACTCTTCAGGCCAGGAAAGAATGCAATGAGATACTCAAAATACCAAAAGAAAATAAGTGTCAACCAAGAATTCTGTATCCAATGAAGCTGTCGGTCAGCAGTGAGGAGAGATGAAGATTGTCCCAAATAAACAAACCTGAGGTAGCTTATCACCACTATACTGGTCTTAAAAAAAAAAAGTAAATGGATGTTGACATCATAAAAACATAAGATAGCATAAAACTCACTGATGATACTAAATATGTAGTCCAACTAAAATTCTATAATATGATAACAGAGGTGTGTAAATCACAACACTAATTTAAAGTTTAAAAACATAGTAAAAATAACAATACTTACAATAATCTGTTATTGGTTTTACAATGTAACAATATATAAACTGTAATATCAATAACTTAAAATGTGAGGGGGAAGATAAGTAAGAGTTTAAAAGTTTAGGAATGTTCTCAAGGTTAATTTGTTAACAGTTCAAAATAGGGTGTTCTAGGGGTGTCTGGATAGCAGAGTTGGTTAATTGTCCAACTCTTGATCTTGACTCAGATCAGGATCTCAAGGTTGTGAAATCGAGTTCCCCATTGGGCTCCATGCTAGAAATAGAGCCTGCTTAAGATTCTCTCTCTGCCCCCCCTCTCTGTCACTTGTTCACTAAAAGATAAAATAAAATAGAATATAAAATAAAATAGGTTGTTATAATTTTAAGATATCTTACATAAGTCTCATGATATCCACAACGGGAAGACCTGTGGTCATTATACAAAATAACAAAGAAGTCAAAGTGAAAGGACACAAAAAGATATCAACACATGCACAAAAACCACAGCAAGATTAGAAGCAAGAAACAATGTATCTACAAAATAGCCAGAAAATAATTTATGAACTGGCAATAGTAAGTTCTTGTCTATCAATAATTACTTTAAATATAAATGGATTAAATTCTCCAATCAAAAACACAGAATGGCTAAATGGATAAAAAACAAAACAGCAAAATGAGATCCAATGAAATGTTGCCTACAAGAGACTCGCTTTAGCTTTAGATGCACATAGACTGAGAGTAAAGGGATGGAAATAGATAATTCACGCAAACAGTAACAAAGACAAACAAAGCAAAGCATAACAACAAAAAACAGAGGTCTCTATACTTAGACAAAATAGACTTTAAACTAAAAATGGTAAAAAGAAAGTTTATATATATATATATATAT
>PISX010023798.1:0-28954 GCA_004024625.1 Mellivora capensis
GCCTGCCTCTCTGCCTACTTGTGATCTCTGTCTGTCAAATAAGTAAATAAAATCTTAAAAAAAAAAAAAAGAAATTTCAGACCTGTGTATCAGGGAAAACAATCTACTTTTAAAAGAAGTTTTAAGTCTCACTTTATAAATCACTGAATATAAAATTTTTTTCCAGGAGATATAATAGATATTTCATCTAACTGCACTGTGTATTAGAGCAAAGAATGAATTGATAGTTTTATTCAGCTTGCTACCACATGTTTGTGTCCTGGAGACTTTTCTACTTAGAGGAGAACCCATTAAAATATGCCTAGATGGAAAGCAAAAGAGGAAGGCAAAGTTAACAAAAAATCCATTTCTCATAATTTTGGAATTTAGACGCTGCTTCCCCCCTGCCCTTTTCTTTCTCCTCCCATTCTTCCTCCAGTGCTCTTTAACTTTTTACAGTCAGTTCTTTACACTCACTACAAATGCTCTAGAGTTGATAGCTTGCTAAAGCCAGACTGACGACCTTACATGAAGATCCTTTTTGTATCTTTGCAAAATTCGTGGTTCATTGTGTCAGCAATTTGTGTCTCTCTTAATGGTAAAATACTATCACATGGTGAGATCAGAGTTTATAAAGTAATTGATAAGTTATTTTTTCTTTTACTGCTCACTCTTATTTGCTCACTGGTGATCTTGCTTTAAACATTTCACATTTAGAATCATAACATTCCATCTTTAAAAAGTAAATGTGTTGGACGAATTTAAGTGATTTGTACTTATAAAAGCTTCGTTATGTTTTTAAAATGTCATATGAAGTATGTGTGTCTGATTTATTTTTTCATAAACTGTCAAATTCATTTTGGTTCTGGAATACATATATGTTATTTTGATGTTCACTTAATATATTTTAATTACAGAATGTAAATAGTAATGCTTTACATTGTGCTGCATTTTCGACATTTCTTCGGTGCTTTCATATGTTATTTCATTTGAAAATTGTGAAAACCCTAAAAAGAGTAGGTATTTTCCATGACTTCCATGAATATCAGAGGAAAATTCAGGCTTAGACATAAGTGTCTCATTCTTAATTCATGCTCTAAAGGTTATTCTCTGTATGCTTACTTAAACTATAGTTGACCTTAAATATGTGGACAACCATAGAGCATTAGCATCTACTTTTGCTTAGACTTTTATTAAGTCAGAAATATTGAATTTGAGTTATTTTCAGCTTGAATGACAGGAAGCTTCTATAAATTGATTAAATTATTAACCAGATATGTCAAGTCATTATCTCTAATATGTGGAGGTTGCCATAGCACTAGGCTTTCCTCCAATCTATATAGTTTTCAGTATATTTCTTAAAAGTTAAGAATATATATTCTAATTATTTTCATTTAGACCATCTTATTTTATTGCATATGAAAAATAATTTTAAAATCTTGTCAATTCATAGTCTCAAAAAACCTGAATTCATTTCCCTCTAACAGTGTCATTAACAAAAGTGATGATATGACATAAATATCATCCATTAATAAAATTTGCAGTCATCATTGCCACAAAATCATGATAATAAGATACAAGTGTGGTAATAGAACTCTGTGCTTACCTGTGTATTATGATATTCCACGATAAATTCACAAGACCTTTTCTTAAATTACATGCTCTAATTTGCAAGGACGTTTCTGTACCTTATGCAAATACTGTGTAAACAATAGAAATATAGAAAATGGCATATGTGGGTAGATGTCAGATGCTAGTAAAACTTGGTGGTCATGTATATATTCATAAAGTCAAAAGGTGTTTTTTATGACTCGTCCCGATGATAATTGGAAAAGGTACCAGTGATTGCTCTTTATGTCTCAAGATTTCACAATTAAACTTTCAGCTCTGATCTGAGTGATGTTATTTCCAGAAAGAGTACATTTGGTGATGCTGAAGTCATATATATAAATTTCTAGATCATGCTTCTAAGTAATTGGTTTGCCAGGTTAGTGAGGGACATTCAGAAACACATTAATATTCTCCTGTCACTAAGATGGGAATGATGCATTGTGATGGTAATTTCACAAATGATGCCCGGGAGTGTTCCAAGAGCTAATGTCATCCAGACAGTAATTAATTACATCCAGAGAATGTGAAATATTTCATTTGATTATAAAGTATTTTTTAAAAATATAATTACTTCTGGGAAACTATATGGAAAAATATGCCATTTATTTAAAAAGGCCTGAAGTCAGACATACTGAATTGGCATAATGTTAAATGATTTTGAAAAAAAAAAATCTGCAAATGTTGGCAGTGGGTTTGTTATTGTTGATGTGAGTTTAATCTTTTCCAGAGACTTGTTGAAACTTTCAAGGATAACATGAGAATTCTTAACATTTATACATGGTAATATATAACATAGGTGATGGAGGAAGCTTTGTTTACTCATGAATTCTGGCTCATGTACTCTATCACTTGGATATTTTTTTTAAAAGATTTTATTTATTTATTTGACAGACAGAGATTACAAGTAGGCAAGAGAGGCAGGCAGGGAGAGAGAGAAGGAAGCAGGCTCTCCGTGGAGCAGAGAGCCCAATGTGGGGCTCGATCCCAGGACCCTGGGATCATGACCTGAGCCGAAAGCAGAGGCTTTAACCCACTGAGCCACCCAGGCGCCCCTCACTTGGATATTTTAGAGCATACAAGAGAAGAAGGTTGATGGTCCATTGATAATTTAAATTTTTGAAATATTTTCTTTTTCCTCATTTTCAAAGAACTGAATATAAGGGCTTATATCATACAACAACGATTAAAGCTCTATGACAAGAATGAGAGAAGCATTTCAAAGATGTTGCTCCAACTTTATCAGGCATTTTATTAAAATCTTTTATCTCTTTGTATTATCGAAATGTGGTCTTATTAGAGTTATTTTTTTAGAGAACAACACCACCAGAAAAAATAATATTCACTAGCTCACTACATGAGGAGTATATAGGATACTCTGACACAGAGATGATGTTTGTAAGGTAATGGCTTACTCTCTTAGTTATATAGAATCAGATCTGGGTTGGGGGTTATCTTATAGGTAGATGAATTGTGGGTAGAGCACCAATAATGTTTTCAGGATCCTTATAAACACTGAACTTCCATATTCACCTCCTCTCTCGTCATTATATTACATGCCTAAAACACATTCACTTTTCTTACATTGTTCACTGACTGTGCTATGGTTAGTGCTGTGAAGTGTGTAAACCTGGCGATTCACAGACATGTACCCCTGGGGATAAAAATACATTATAGGTTTATAAATAAATAAAAACAAAAAAAATTAATCATTAAGAATATATTTAACACCTTTGTTTTTCCTCATTAAGTAAGTATTGTTGGTAAAAGCACTCTTTTCTACTAGGCATTTTTACTTATACTTTCATGAGGGTATCAGATACGTAAGTGATGCTGTGATGTAGGAGGTCATTGTTTTCTGCATTGGGCACAAATGTTGCTGGAGATACTAGAGTAGAGGATATGAGGTCAGGAAATTAAAAAAAAAATGAAGAAGAAACATTGTGAGAACAAAGAAATAATTCACAAGTCTGCCTAGGACTTTGCGTATTCACTATAGAGTAAGTGAGAACATTGCACCTGACTCATCTATTTCAAACAATAATTAGACTCAAATTGATGAATAAAGTAATACCGGGAGAATGGTAAATAACTGGAAAAGAAAAATAAGGCAACTGTGTAGAAAAGTAAGCAAATTAAATGCATTGCATTTTAAAGAAAATCTCGTTACCTTATTTATTGGCTATCAGAGGAAGGTGTGAGAGCATACAAAAATAGATTTAAGATGGAAAATATGACAGTAATACAAGGAAACTTTTCCAAATAAGTAGTCAAGTATTGTATTCAATTCTTGTTACTCCTTATGATACGTGTGTATCTTTTCAAAATTTAAGGAGCCAATGAAGAAGGAATAATTATTCAATATAACTAAGAACTTTGACTCTGAGGCATTTTAAGAAAGGTTTCTAACTCACTGATACATTCTAAAAAGAATATGAACTATATTCTTCCTTCCATTTGTTTTAATTTGTTTGTTTTAAACTATTAAGGAATTTGCTGTAAATCGATAAGGATGCTGAGACCCAGTTATATTTGTCAAAGAAAACTGCTAGCTAAATAATTTATTGTTATTCACCTATATACTATTCACCTTTTTCTTTTGCAACTCCTAAATACTTTCTATAAAGTATTTTATTTTATTTTATTTTATTTTATTTCTATAAAGAAATAAAGGTATTTCTATAAATACCTTTCTTCACCCTTTTTTGAGCCATTGAAATCTAACATGATTTTTTTTTTTTGTCGTTACTTATAATATGCTCTTTCTTGTTGGGTTACTCATTTATAAATGAAAACAGTGTATTTGTGGAATACAGTAGTAATACCGCCTCTCTGTTTCTTAGCTATTATGAATATACTTTTCTTTAGACTTTAATTATAGATGTAAAGGTTTCTATCTCACCTGTTTTTAAAGCAGAATATGTTTAAGTTGTACTTACTAAGGACTAATTACCTTCAAGAGTGTAGTAAGCAGTTCAAGCAAGTAATGATACCAAATAAGCAATTCTACAACTTTTGCAAGTGTGATAAGCATGTGGTAAGAATATACATATTTAAAGCTGACTATGTCATCTCCTTTTCTCAAGACTTTTGCTGTGATTATTTTTAATGTCATTTGAAATTCACTTGGCTCACTGTTCTACTAGCTCAGGAATAAGTTTGAAAGTGTTTAATAAAGTTTCTTACTTTAGACCTCAGGAATATGTACTGATTAGATTTGTATCCAGAAGAAAGTAGCATAAAATGTTATGAGGAATCACAAAATAATTAGTGAATTTTTGTTAGTTGAAAATGTATTTTGAAATATTAGACATGAAAAAATAAAGGCACCCTCAAAAATGACCATTTTATGGCCAAACTGTAATTGTTTTTAAGAGAGCAAATTCATCTTGTTGTTAGTTAGACGTGTGAATTATTCTTCCCCAGTTGATTTTTGTCTCAGAATGTTGCAAGTGACTGATTTCAAGAAGTTTATATATAGCCCTGGGCTTAGAGTTATAGCCCAGGGATTTGAACTTAAATTTTAAAGAGACTTGACACTGAGTTCTTTAAGAATTTGTACAAATATCCATGAGGCCAGGACTTACTAATAATTAAAGAATAATCAAGTAGTTGTTTCTATATATAACTATGATGTATAAAACCTTTTGAATATCAAAATGGTCCCTAATCTAAAAGAATAAAATTAGTCCTCATTGTATCTCATGACACAAAAAATTTGAAAAAAATATTATATTTCATGTATCCGCTAGGCTTTGTGTCAAAGATTAGTATTAATTCAGTCAACAGATACTTATCTAAAACTTACCAGTAATTATAGGGATTCTGTTGACCCTGAGAATACTCAGGAACCAAACCAAACAATGATTCTGAAACTTACAATGTTGAAGTAAAACAAAGCAACTAGAAATTATGATAAAAATTTTAAAGGAAATGAAAAGGATGAGGAGAGAGAAAAACAGAGGTTATAAGAGATAGTGTCCCTAGGAGATTATATTTAAGCTGAGATGTGGAAGATGAGAAACTACAGAATGAGGATTAGCATTTCTGGGTACACCATGTGGGAAATGGCTATAGGGGCCTGAAACAAGCCAAGGTGTTGGAAAGACTAAGAATGGAATGGCTGGAGATGGGCTCTGAGAGGTGGGCCAGCTACTGCAGCAGTTAGACTTACTAGTTTCAGACCTTAACGTACAGTTACCTCCTATATATTTCCCCTTAACTATCCCATGGGCCCCTTAAACTCAAAATGTCCAAAACTTAATACTGTCATGCTCCTTCTCCTTTGTTATTATACCTGGAAATACAATTGTATTCTACTTGGTGTTTTCAGCCCAAGACATTCTTAGAAGTTTCTTTCTATCATGGCTCATGAAGTTTTCTCTATTTCGCTTCTTTAGTATTTCTAACTGTGTCCTCTAATTAGCCCATCCTCTTTCATTGTAGTCACTTGGAATGCAACAACAGTCTCTTAGCTAGTTTTTGGTCACCTTTTGAAGGGTAGAATCACATGCCAACTCAAACTTTGGTTTGAATGTAAAGACTGAACTACCACACATGTGTCAAAAGGCTGTGAAATGTTGTAACTCATATAATGGGGCTTTCTAAGGAGAGCAGGGCAGGTTCCCAAGTAGATTGGCTTCAGAGAGCAGGGAAAGGAGACCTGATTTTATTGTCTTTAGAGGCTAGGGCTGGGGCAAAGTTTCCATGCAGGAGTGCAGGCTTGCTTATATGGTTTATGCTTCTGCTGGTATCAAGGGAGTAGACATGGACATTCTTACTAGCTTGCCGAGATGTGCGTGAAAAGGACAGGAGAGAAAGGAGAGACTTGCATGTTGTCAGAAGTCACACATCAAAGATGAAGTCAAACACTTAATTATACTGGTCCTCATGACCTAGTATTATTTTCCTAAATTTATTCCCATGCTTCAGTCTAAGTAACTCTTCTAAAATTTAGATTATTTTATATTTCTTCTTTGGTTATGACTCCATTGTCAAATACGGGAGTCCCTAAATTTCTTAATGTGGCATATGAGGGCCACCATTACTTGCATTCTGCTCACATTTTCGAGTTTCTTCACTGGTCTTACCTTCATACGGCATTTTCCAGCCACATTGGATGAGCTGAAGCATCATAATATGCTTTGCTTTCACATTTTCAGTATGTGTTACTCAGGATGCCTGACAGATATTCTCTGGTCTGGTCCCAGATACTTCTTTTCTAATTTTTGATATCGAGCTTGGGATATAATTTACATTAAACACAATTTTTACCCTTTTAACTATACAGTTCAATGAAATCTGAGGAATGTACAGAGTAATGTAACTATACAATCAAATATAGAGTGTCTCACCCACTATAAAATATTCTCTTATGTCCCTTTTGTGGTCAAAGCACTCCTGTATTCCCCACCCCTACTGATCTGATGTGTGTCCCTGTAAGTTTTGCTTTTTCCATGATGTATTATAAATGGAAATATAAAGTAGGTATTGCTTTGTTTCTTTTTCCATTTAGCATAATGCTTTTGAGATTCATCAAGATATTTGAATATATTCAGTAATTCCTTTTTATGGCCGAACAGGTATTACGGTATAGATATGCAGTACAGCTATAGATACACAGTGATCAGTTTATAGACATATATACTGTTTCCAGTTTAGGGCAATTACAAATTAGCTGTAGACATTGTTATATAGGTCTTCTGGAGGGATATAAGTTTTCATTTTTTTAGAGGAATATGTTAGGAAGGAATTGTACATTCTATGATAGGTGTTTATTTTTATAAGAAATTGTAAAACTTTTCCGAATGTTTGTGCCTTTTTAAATTTCTTCCAGCAAAGTATGGAATCTCCATTTGCCCAAATGCTTGTATAAATATTGTTAATTTTTATTAAAAAATATTCTAGGGAGCTTATTATGTATCTTACTGCATTTTTAAAGTGACTAATGATGATGAGCATCACTCCACGGGTCTGTTTGTCACTCATGTATCTTCTTTGAAGTATCTGTTCAAATATTTTTGACTAATTTTAATTAGGTTGATGGTCTTATTATTGAATTGAATCATCATAACTTTTTATATTTTTAGCAAGATCCTTTTGCTCAGAGGTGTTTACAAATATATACATTTTCCCTGTGTCAGACAACTTTAATTGTTACTCTTTGCCCAACAGCAGTGGTCCTTTGCCTGGATCTGTTGCCTGCCCCACCCACCACCAGGAAGCTTTTTTTTTTTTTAACCTTATTTATTTATTTGATAGACAGAGATCACAAGTAGGCAGAGAGGCAGGCAGAGAGAAAGCGGGGCGGGGGAGGGGAGGGAAGCAGGCTTCCTGCTGAGCAGAGAGCCCGATGTGGGGCTCGATGTGGGGCTTGATCCCAGGACCCAAAGGCAGAGGCTTTAAACCGCTGAGCCACCCAGGTGCCCCCACTAGGAAGCTTTTGATTTTACTCCTCCATAAGAGGCAGTAGATTATTCTCTGGGACCACAGCACATGAGTGTTCCTGCCTTTCCCCCAGTAGCTGACTGTTATTACTTGATATGCAAGAAGGGACAATGGAATGTTGGGAATGTTGTGTTTTTATATGGTAGAAGGACAGAGGCAGGCACTCTTAGGTCTTCTATTCTGCTTCCTGTATTTCTCATGAGCATTAGTGAAGTTCTTGGAAAGCTGGCAAATGACGATGGATACCTCTGATGTCTAGGTTCCTGAGAATTCCAAGTTCTCACTCCAGCTTAAACTTAGCCTTTATGTATTTGTTAACCATTAGTCATTTTTCTTTCTCTGATACCCTGGTGGCTGCTTCTTTCTCCCAGATCATGCCAGAAGTGGGGGCTGTGGGGCAGAAAAAACAAAAAACAAATTTCATATGTGTTCTCTTGCCTCAGGGGGCCTTGAGTTCTTTCCAAATTCACTTTCCAGGTTGCTTTTACCTTGAATTCTTGGTTCCATAGAGTAGATTTTTTTCATGCCTCACAAAATAAAAGTCTTGGTGGTGGAGGAAAGGTAAACTGAGCAGATTAGGTTGCTCAGACAATCCTGTGGTTGTAGATGGGTAGAGGAAGGTCACAAAGGGAAACATGGATTGTTTTTGTCTGTATAGATATCCTGATGCATATTTTTATATACTGCTATCAAAAGAGGGAAACTATAAAGGTCCTTGTATTATACCGGTTTTCTGTTACTTTACTCAGGTAAATTCAGATTTCAAAATTCTAAATGAGAAGTTTATTAAAAATTAATTCACAGTTTGGGGCACCTGGGTGTCTCAGTGGGTTAAGCCTCTGCCTTCGGCTCAGGTCATGATCCCAAGGTCCTGGGATTGAGCCCCAAATCGGGCTCTCTGCTCAGCAGGAAGCCTGCTTCCCCCTCTCTCTCTGCCTCCCTCTCTGCCTACTTGTGATCTCTGTCAAATAAATAAATAAAATCTTTAAAAAAATTAATTCACAATTCACTTGTTACTCATTTAAATTCCAACAACTGAAAGCTAAGAAAAATAAAATGCCTAGTGGAACACTTTGTTCTGTTGATATCTCAGCAATTTAGTTGTTACTATATTAACCAAATAAAATTACACTGAAAATTGAGTTTCCATATTACATTCATATTGCATCATATATATTAAATTTACAGTTAGTAAATAACATATTTATAATTATAGTCACAAATTCATTAAAATGATATATTAGGTTACTTTCTCAGTAAAGTCTGATAAAAATAAATGTATTCTAAATACGGAATCAAAAGTTTATTAAAAAATCCATCAACAGTTCACTTCCACTCTTTTCCTATAATGCACAGTTTTGAATCTCTCTGACTTCTAAAAATTCAATCATTAAAATGTCTGATAATTTTGAGTACATTTGAGAGATTTCTCTTGTGAATTATGAACCTCCTCAGAGAGGTTAGCCTCAAGTATACTTTGCTGCAGTCCACACAGATTTGTTCCTTGTTTACAAAGATTTGAAGACCAAGTAAAATTTATCAGCTTAGTGGTGCTTGGGTAACTCCATCCATTAAGCATCCGACTCTTGGTTTTGGTTCAGGTCATGATCTCAGGGCTATGGGATCTGGCCCCATGTTGGGTTCCAGACTCAGTGCAGAGTCTGCATGGGATTCTTTCCCTCTCACTTCCCTGTTGCTCCTTCCCCTGCTCATGAGTGTTCTCTCTCTCTCAAATAAATACATAAAATCTTTAAAAAATTTTTTTTAACTTAGACACAGGGAATAATAGTTACTACTACTACATATTATTATGTAATAATTAACATATGACCTGGAAGAGAACAGAGATCAGGAAAGATGACCACCAAAGTAGCTGCATAGCTCTCTAAACTTAAAAGGTGGATTATCAACACTGTCATGGGGGAATCCCTCTTTTCATTCCAGCAACTCTCCTCTTTTTCTGGGTCCTTTCATTCTTTATGGATGGCAGCACTGGAGCACTGGATGACAATTTTCTATCACAAGCTCTTTTCCACCCAGTCCCACTTTTCCTCATCTTGACTTGTATGGGACTCCTGGACTGTAAGCTTTGTTCCTCCATGAAAGCATTGGCAGGTGACTGAATGTGGCCAGGCCACATTTGTTCTGATAGACTTAATTCTTTACAATCCCTCAGGTGTATTCAGTTGTGCTGAAAACTTGGGGGACAATGAAAAAGTACAACTCAAAAGGGGAGGATTTCTTTGGGATATATATTACGTATGAGTAGTTTAAGTGGAAAGCATGGTAACCATTTATAAGTTGTATCCTTCACGGGCATCTGCTAATTAGGGCTTATTTTTCCCACGTTTTCACCTCCACTTGATTCAGGAGAAAAATCTTATCCCCAGCTTTGAGCTTTGGTCTATGATCCATCTTACTTCTTCCCAGCCACCAGTATTAAGTATTCGAAGATCAGATGGCTCAGTTCATCTTACTCCATGGTAATGGGGTGGAGAGTGGGAAAAAGAACATGGGATACTGTTTGTGGGAAGACTGGCCACAGCATGACAATCCCTCTGACCCAAAGAACATTCCAGGATGGACTTTGTTATGCAGAGTTTCGTTCCTGGGGCTCCTTGGGTGGCTTGGTTGGGTAAATGTCTGACTCTTGACTTTTGATTTCAGCTCGTCATGATCTCAGGGGCCTGGGATCAATCCCTGCTTGGGGCTCTGCACTTTGCATGGAGTTTGCTTGAGGATTTTCTCTCCCTCTGCCCCTCCCCCTGCTCTCACGCTCTTTCTCTCTCTCTCTCTCTCTCTCTCCTCCTTTCTCTCAAATAAATAAATATATCTAAGTTTGGTTCCCTTCAACACCCATGATGCCACTACTATGAAGTAGAAAGTAAACATTCTTCCCAATTCAAGTGGCACCAGTTTAAATAAACACACAGGTCCACATGCACAACTGTCCCTACATACAAACTTCTATATGCAAGTACTTACATCTCCAGAAGAAAACATTAATTGTGCATAGGTATACAGTCTCAATCAGTAGGTTTTCATTGGAATAAACACAGCACTGCTAATAGACAAAATAATTTTGGGTATTATAACATTTTCATTCTACTTTGTTAAATACCCAATATACTGTTTTTTTCACCTTTGAGACAGAATTCACATATAACGTTGTATAAGTTTAAAGTACATAATGTGTACATAATATGTACATAAGTACATAAATGCACATATGTATTGTGAAATGATTATCACAATAAGGGAGTGGGGCTTTTTAGTTTACATATACCATTCTCTGGCCCAAATTAGTGCTATGTTTCTTGTCTAGCTAAGAATGTAACCTCTAAACCCACTCCAGCATGTAGTAATGGAGTACGGCAGACAAATAGAGGCCCTGCTCAGGAGGCCTCTTGTGGTCTCTTTGTGGCAGTGAGAGGTTTGCCCACTTAGAGGAGAAAGATCCTTACTTTAGCTATGACCTCAGGCACCCAGCAGGCTAGAGTGCAGAGCTGTAAAGGTTTCAGGGGTTTAGTAAGTGGGTGTGTTGTGAGTGCAGGAAAAGATTATTAAAGAATCAGATTTGTGGCTCAGATCCAGCAGTTTCTCTATGTTTGATTTCTGGTTAGGATCAAATTTTAAAGTAATACATTCTTGGTAGCCCACTTTAATAAAACTAAAGATGATCTTTAATAAAATTAAGGAAGTCCAAGCAAATATAAATGTATTGCTGATTATAAACAGCTACATTCTTCTCACTGAAAAAAGTTTTTACAGAAATTGCTTTATTAGTTTAATTTTTATTTTTAATTTATGTGTTTTTGATGTAATAACATTTTCTTTTCTGTGTATTTATGGTGATCTTCCACTTGTTGTAAATGCAACCTGTTTTCCCTTTGTGGTTGTAATATTTATCTTAATTTGTTCAAATACAAAAATTTATTTACCTAAAAATAGTAAATGAATGCTAATATATGCAAATACATATATGATAAATTCTGAACATTTTTTTGGAGAAATATATCAATTTGAAAAACACTGGCTTTAAGGGGAGAAAGTTTCAACAGGGAGGTAGTCTGAGTAGAATTCTAAACACATAGCCTGGTCATGCAGGTTGGGTCATAAGGCTACCCAGGCCTCTCTGAGTGGAAGACACGGGGCCCATTTCAGAGACCTCAACCCATGAAGTCTCCACATGAGTCTGCAAAGTTTAACCATAACCAGTTCTCTGTAACTTGGGTCAAATCTCATTTCTAGCTAGGGGGTCTTAAAAGTACTCTTCCATATGGTGTTGGGAGGAAAAGTCATTGTAGAAATTGTGAATTTTCTTTGGAAAAGTCTGCATGTTAGAGCAGAAGGAGTCAACTTTGAAACTAATAGCTTTGAATGTGAATTTTAGAATTCCAGTTTCATGTCAATGTGGGGGAACTTGGGGGAAGATTGTCAAACTCCCTGTGTTTTCCTGTGCTTTCTTATGTGTAAAATTGGAATAATAATTCCAAAGGTAGTAAATGAGCGTGTGTGTGTATATATATATGTGTGTGTATGTGTGAGAATAAATGAGAATATATAAGTACTTATATATATCATACTTATATATTTCATTATATATATTATGTATATGTGTGTATGTGTATATATATAACATGTATACACACACATATATCTATCATCTTTATTTTCCTGAAGAACAAAGGGGTTTTTGACCTATTATTGTCATTTTTGTGAAATGCTCTTTGAAGAACAGCCACACAGCCTTGGGTAAAGAAAGGACTTCTTCCTTTGATTCATTAAGAAAAAGGTCAAAGAGAATATTTAGTTTCTTTCCATTTGGAAAGGTTGACTTTACCACCATTAAGGTGGAACATGACCTAGGAAAAAGGAAAACGATATGATAGAAATTCTTGAGAGAGAAATAATATGTGGAGAGCTAATTGCCCTCTAGCCAGGTGGATTCAGGGAAGGAATAAAGTAGCAATTTTGAGGTGAAGCAGGCAAAGAGATGCATGTGACATCTCTAAGCCAAAGCTCTTTGAATGGGGGATGGGACGTGAAGATCTTTAGTAACTTGAAGGGAAACCTGAAAGAAAGGGATTATGACTGCTCTCTACATAGAATACTGGGGAATATGTGTTCTTTATTAACTTGAGTGTTGTCTAGGTAGATAAGACTGAGATGGTTTTCTTGCTTTCCTTGTGACAGCATGTGTTGGACATGAGAGGTAGAATTTCCCCATGTGCCATTAAGCATCTACAGAGTGGATGAAATCAGGACAAGGAGGCTGCCTTCCTTGCTTGACTTTGTGATGAGAAACAAATGCTATGTATTACTGGCATGATCTTAACTCACGTTTAAAAGGGCATGGACTATAGGACTGTAATGCCCTAACTATTACTATTTCTGGAACTTGACAAGGACAGTCTTTCAACAGGCCATTAAAATTCTAGAAAACATGCAAGAATTCAAAACCTACTCTTTCTCACTGCTTGAGGTTCCCTTCCCCTACATTCAGATGCCATGTCTAAGGAGATGGAGAGTTTAAATTTAAAAAAAAAAAAGTTTGGTTTTTTTTTAAAGCATTTAAAAGAGCACTGAGGAAAGGTTGAACTTTTAATTGGCTCATGCACATCATATACTACTTAAATGTGAAGATGCTGGGATAATATTAATTGGGGAGCTTGAGTTTCTTTTCTAATGGTAGAGAGTTTTGAGAAAAAGATGAGCAGTTATGGAAGACAGGTGCTATATTTTCTTTGCAAATGGGAACAATAGTGTGGTTAATTTTTTTAAAAATATTTGAGAGAGAGAGAGAATGAGCATGGGGGAGGGACTGAGGGAGAGGGAGAAGCAGACTCCTTGCTGAATGGGGAGCTCAAAGTGGGACTCCATCCCAGGATCCTAGGATCATACCTGAGCCAAAGGCAGGTGCTTGGTTTACTGAGCCATACAGGTGTGGTTAAGTTTTGAGCACACTTCACATACATCACACTGACAGATTTATAACAATAAAATATTAACTTCCTCTAGCCTCCCATGCTTAAAGGGACAAATAAAGACATTCTATTCTAATAAGATGCTAATATGTTTATAGCACAGGTCATAAAGTTATTCCCCTTATGTATTCTACTTCTAGTATTTTAAGCACATAAGGATAAGATTTTATGAATTAGAAAATGATAATAAGATGAGTTTCAACATTTCCTCTCTAAATTTCAAATGCCAAGGGACTCTCCACACTGATAAGCAATCTTATAATGTTTCTGGCAAAAGACTTAACTCCTTCCTATGAAAATGAAGTTGGGAAGATATAAAGTCTTGACAGTAACATTACCCATTTAGAGAGAGCAGATCTGGAAATGGAGCATTCATGATAAGAAACTGAGAAAAATCCCAGTGCGATGACATTTTTTGAGCTGATGGTCAAGCTGTGTTTAAAGCCACTCCTGTTGCTGGAGTGTTCAGTTAAGTGAAATAATATATTCCTTTTTTGGTAAGCTGGTTTAGGTCAAGTAAAATGTCATTTTTTTATCTGAAGCAATCTTAATGACAACAGAAAACAATCATGTCCCAAAAAGTGGAGGATTCACAATGGTGGTTATAGAAGATGCCAAGATTGAGCTTGGAGAGCATAGTCTCATAGCCTGTATTTCCCTAAATCATCATCTGGCAAGATGAAATCTTTTACGTGTACCTGCAGGGAGGGAAGGTAGGAGATCTGGACATTAGTCTTGCCCCTTATCATCCTATATAGATTTATACACATTTTGAAGACATATGGAGTTTATAATTTTAAAAGAAAGGAATCACACTGGATGAAATTTATGGAAATTAAGCAGCCTGAGTTTTATTCACTTGTAATTTGCCAAAAAATAAAAGTATAAATAACCCCATTCACACTTTAATACTAGTAATGCTCATAGAAAACTATCATTTTCCCTCTTAATTCCATTATTTTGTATCCTTTTGTATTTCCTGTTCTTCCTAACTTGGCCTGCAAAAAGCATTTAGCTAAGAGATTTATTCTGTATTTGTTTGGGAACATTTTGAGACTAGTTATAAGCAATCACTCTTGAAAGAAGTGGAGGGTACAGCCATATGCTAAATGTTCTGTATTTTGCCATTAAGGAAGAGAACAGAATGGCATTTCAGAGTCCTTCATTCTTTCCTCCATCTCAGAATTATGTGCTTCCACCCTAGGAGATATAATGAGAATGCTAATTCAAGAGAATGCTTCTAGTTAAGCAATTCAAGACAAGAAAACAATATAAAACACTTAAATTCTTTTTAAAGTCAACTTGTCATTTCTTCTTACTCTATATTTCTTTCCTTGTGCTATTTTATGAATGCTCATGGCTTTGCCACTCATTGAGAAATGACTTATAAAATTACTTCTCTAGCCCACTGTTCTTCTCTAAGTCCCAAACTGGTATGACTAGCCACTAACTTATTTCTCTTTTAAAATGTTTTAAAAGTTATAAAAACTCAGCATGTCTGAAATTGAACTTATTTCCATCTTCTTCCCATGACTGTATTTATTTCTGCTAAACATCTCAGGAAATTAAGAATTATCTGTCCTGCATCCTAATGTTTTATCCCTCATAGCTCATGTTTACTACCTATGTATCTCTCAAATCTATTGACTTCTCTCTGTCCTCACCATAGCTAGTGATCTGTTCAAAACTCAGATCTAATCATGTTACCACCATCCCCTTACTCCACATATACTATGCTTAAAATATTCAATGTTATGCCAATGTTAGCAGGACATTGGTCACTATCCTTAGAATTGTCTGGAAGTTACTTCATGTTCTAGACTTGCACTGTCTAATGTGGTGGCCACTGGCCATATTTGTTTGAAACAGAAAAGGTCTAAATTGAAATACACTGTTAATGTAAAATACACACTGAATTTTCAAGACTTGTATGAAGAAATAAAGCATTATTAAATATATCATTAATAGTTTTTATACTTATTACATGTTAAAATTATGTCTTAGAAATATTGGTTTAAATATAAGTAGAATTTATTATACTGATTCTTTTTTACCTTTTTAATGTAGCTATTAGGAAATTTAAAACTATAAAGATTTTTGTCATGATATGTTAATTAGGCAGCACTTGTCTAAATCAGAATCCTCACTTTTCTTCCAGTTTCACTGTACTTCTTTAAGTTCCTATAAAGTGCAATATTTGGCCATTGTATGTATTATTTCTTCTATCTAGAGCACTTATTTTTCTCCATGTCTTTGCAATGATCTATTCACGCCATGTCCTCCTCTAATTTCTTAAGATCTCAGTTCAGTGATCACTTAGGAAAGATTCTTTATATCTCTGATCAGGTTAAATCCTTGCATTATAAGTTATCATGGCACCAGAGATTTCTCTGTCATGACATTGATCATGGTCAAAATTTTAGGAATTTCTGTATATTTTTGTGTGTTTTTCCCACTGTCTTAGTCTGTTTGAGCTGCTAGAATAAAAATACTGTAGACAGGGTAGTTTATAAACAACAGATTTATTTTTCACAGTTCTAGAGGCTGAGAAATCCAAGATCAAAGCTCCAGCAAATTCAGTGTCTGGTGAGGACCCACAGCTGCCTTTTTGCTGTGTCCTCACATGACAGATGGCAAAAAAAGATTTCTGTAAGGTCCTGGGCACTGACCTCATTAATGAAGTCTCTGCCATCATGACCTAATCACCTTCTAAAGGCCCCATCTCCAAATACCCTCATATTAGAGATTTTTAATACACGAATTTTAGGGGGCACAAACATTCAGTCTGTAGTATCCGCTAAATTATATTCTTTATAAGTGCATAGGCCCTGTCTGGTTTTGCTTACCATTATATGCTCAGCCTCCAAAACAGTACCTGGTCACATACTGAGAGATTAATAATATTTAGGAGTGAAAAACAATCAAACCATTAATATAGAAATATGAGATACCTTCATTGTTATATATTCTGAAAGGATCTGGTCAGAGATAGAATGGAGAAACTTAAAAGGAATTTCTTTTGCTACTTTGGACTGCTGTTAGAGCAAATACGCACCTTACTCCCCCTTCTGTGGTCAGAATATACTTTTGAGATCCTTGACTTTGAGATCAGTCACATTGCTTGCTTTGTTTAAAGGGGATCTAGGGAAACATTGACATAAGCAGAAACTTGATTTATGCAGCACAGTGAGCGAATCTTTGTACTTCCATCAATGACGTGTGGAAGACCTTCTAGGTAGCTGCTGCCTCTTCAGCCTGGACCCAACTTTCAGGAAAACTCAGCTTAAATCCGGTGTAAACCAACTAACTCATGAGCAAGAATAAGTTGTTGCTTTAAGGCACTGAATTTAAGGGTGGTTAATTACATAGTATTATTATGGCTCCTATCTCAGGAGCCTAAATGTAACTTGGGCAAAAACATAACACTTTGAATAATGGAGTATTTGGGATAGATCCCTGGATTTAATAGTGATGAAGATGTCTTTAATGCTCCCCTCAGCTTGAATGAACTTTAGGCAGATTTCTTCCTAATGATAAGTACCTGACTTCTCTTTTCTTAGAACATTTACTTTAGAAAACTTTCAATTATAAATGCTTTCCCTGCCCCTTTCCTGAAGTACTACAACCTAGGGATGTCTTTCACAGACCTGAGAACCGTATTTTTGAAATGTAATCCTCAGGGAAGATAGGACCCAGTATCTATGAAAAAGTAGGAGTCAAATTTATCATAAGCACCAACTAGCAAACACACATGGCTTGTCACATTGATCAGCTTCCCCACTGATATCCTCCACTACTTTTCCTCTAGCTCACTCAACACTCAAAAACATTCCTGCCCTTTACTATGACAGAGTTGAGTTCAGTCTCTCCCCTATTGCAGTAGTCTTGAATAAAGACTTCTATGCCTGTTTATCTCCACCTGATGCAATGTGCCTTTGATAATACACATGGAATTGTTCTCTACGGAAAATCTAGAAGGACAGGTATGATCATGAACAATTTAAAAGTAGGTTCTCATGCTTTACAGGGAATATTCATTTTGTAATACATATGATATCCATACTCTGACAAGTAATCTCTTTCATGTAATAATGAAAATAGCTAATAATAATAGTGGAAGTAATATCTATTGCAAATTTAGGTACCATTTTAAGGGCTTTGCTGTGTTTGATTTTTAAAATTTTAAGGTAAACAGTATTTTGGTATACCTAGTATTATGTCCATTTTATAGACTGTAAAATGAGGCTCAGCAAGTTTAAATATATTCTTCAGGTCACAGTTTAATGCATAAAGAATTTCAAATTTTATTTTTAAAATTTCCTTAGTCTCTACTTCCCTATACAAAATGTCTTGCTTTAAGCAACTATGAAAGTAAAGCATATGAAAATTAAGAGGAAATACTGTTAAGAGATAATTTATAGAACTAGACCTAGATATAACATAGGTAAAGAAACACAGTAAGAGAGAGGAAGCATGGCTTGAAAGGGTTTATTTGTAGACTTGAAGCAGTCACAGGGTAGAGTCAGTGAACTTAAAATAATCCGAAGAAATTGCCCAAAGTACAAAGTGGAAAAAAAGAAAATTGAGTATTTAAGAGGTTCAAGAGTTGTGAGAGAATATCAAACAACCTGGTGTATATACATACATATTTCCAGAAAGAAAAGAAAGTTAACTGGGCAGGAGCAATATTTGAAAAAGTAATGGCCAGTAAGTTTCCAAGATTATTAATAGCCACAAAAACTAATCGAAGAAGGTCAGAAAACATGAAATTGAATACATACAAAAACATGAAAAAACAACACACACATTTTAGACATACAATATTCAAACTCATAAGAAATACAAAAATCTTAAGGCAGCATGAAGAAAAGAGCCATGACATAAAGAGAAGAAAAAAAGATACAAATTACAGCATGGTTTATCTTTTTCTGACTGATTTATTTGACTTAACATAGTACCCTCAGGGTCCATCTTTGTTGTTGAAAATGGCAGGATGTCCTTTTTTATGAATGAATGAATATTTCATTGTATATATACCATATTTTATTTATCCATTGCTAGACACTTAGGTTATGACTATGTCTTGACTATCATAAATATTGTGCAATGAACAGAGAAGTTCATATATCTTTTTGCATTAGTGTCTGATATTTGTAATTTCTTTTTTTTAAAACATTTATGTATGTATGTATGTATGTATGTATTCTGTGTGTGTGGGGGGTCAGGTAAGGGCAGTGTCAGGGAGAGGGAAAGAGCACAAGCATGGGGAACTGCAGAAGTAGAGGCAGAAGCAGGCTCCCCACTAAGCAGGGAGCCTAATATGGGACTTGATCCCAGAACCCTGAGATCATGACCTGAGCTGAGGGTAGACTCTTAACTGACTGAGCCACCCAGGTGTCCCTGATTTATAACTTCTGTAGAAGATGAGGCCAATTGAAAATGAGGAGAAAAGTGAGGATTCAAAAATTTGAGAAGCGAGGCAATATGAAGTACACTTTGCATTAACCATCTTAATGCGAAAATAATTTATTGAGGTAAGTGCTATTTTTAATCCAATTACGTAAATGAAGAAACTGACTTAAGGAAGTTAAGTAACATGCAGTTACCTTGTATTTAGTGAAACCTGGACTGTCCCAAGTGTGTGTCAATTTACCCATGTTAAATAGATACAGTATGTTACATTTAGCCCAAGTACTTCTTTCATATTTGAATATTTATTTAGAAGGAAGTTCCCTAGTTAAGATGAAGAAGCAAGATCTTTCAGATACTTAAAAAAAAAATTTCTCCTAAAGAAGAGGCACAAAACAAAACCAAAAGGAAATGAGAAAGTGCAAAAAGTGAACGAACTCAGAAGGGCTGCTCTTTGTTTGGTTGACAGCGATTCTGTTAAATTTCACTTTAAAAAAAAATTTGGAGAGGATAGTATTAATAATGTTTGAATATTCCAGATGAAATTCAGTTGTTGGATTTTTGGCTAGAAGGAAATTTAAACCTAAAAGTTACAAATAGCCAGTAAAATATTTCATGCCATAACCGGAGGTGTCATATGCAAATTTCCTTCTTTAATTTGATTTTTTTTCCCTCTAGCAAATAATTTTTGTGGTGATCTGAGGTCATTTATCCAGAAAGCAGAAAATGGAACTAATATTCACATGCCTAAATATTGGAATTTCTTTCTGCCTTGCAGTTTTACTTTTTAAATGAAGCTCATTTCCTCCTAAATACCATTTCCTTCCCCTGCCCCTTCTTAGGAGGGTTGCCATGAAGGGTACAGGGCTCTGTTAAATCTTTCATCTTGTATATAGATACATTTAAGGTGTACATTTATTTCATGTAGGTATTTTTTTCCATAGGTAATTTTTGACATTTTATATTAACCAGGTTAAAAAAAAAAGACACAATAGAAAATGAACAAATGATGCAAAGGGGCAGTTCATAGAGCGGAACACCAAATTATTAACAGTGGTGAAAGGATGCTCAAATTCATACTCACTTAAAAAACTACAAATTAAAACAAGAGTGGCCTATTCCTTTCTTCTGTCAGATTGGCAAACATTATAAAGCAGAACAACACTAAATGTTGGAAGAGATGCTGGATTGTAGCGAACCTCGTGTATCCTATTAGGGATATAGACTACCTCTGGTCATTCTGGAGAATTGCCTGCTAGAAATGACTGTAATAAATTAGGTGTATGCACACTCTGTGACTGACAGGCTCCTGGGTGTAGAGTCAAGGGAGATTCTCATGCAGGTGCGTGTAAGTAATCCCTGAAAGGAATTTCATCCCAGCCTGGTCCTTAGAAACAGGAAGTTGTAGGCAACCCTGGTATCTGTCTCTGGTGGTGGTGATAAGTGTAGTGTTGTGGAGGCACACTTTGGAAGCAGTTAACTAGAAGCACACAAAAGAGCAATGGTATATCTTTTTCTTTTTAAGATTTTATTCATTTATTTGACAGAGAGAGATCACAAGTAGGCAGAGAGGCAGGCAGAGAGAGAGAGAGAGAGGGAGGAGGAAGCAGGCTCCCTGCCAAGCAGAGAGTCCGATGCAGGACTTGATCCCAGGATCCTGAGATCATGACCTGAGCTGAAGGAAGAGGCTTAACCCACTGAGCCACCCAGGTGCCCAGCAATGGTATATCTTAAAATAGTACTTTTAGAAAAAAGAAAGGTCTGAGACACCTATCATTTATGCAACACAAATATATACAAAAACAGTACACATAAAACATACTATATTTTTTAAGGACATAGAATAATAAAAAGGAAGAGCACAAAATGCTTTAGACTAGTTCCATAAGGGGTAAAAGAATAAACGGGGAATTAGGACAAAAGGTAAAATGAATTCAATGAGAGAGGGTCTTTCTAGCACAGTCAGAGATTACAGAGTATTATGAACAAGGGAGAATAACTAACTGAACCTGTAAATTCAGTTTAAAAAATGGCAACAAACTAAAGTTAATCAGGATATTGCCTGGCTCTCACATGAAAGTAAATACATAAAGAATATTAAAACCTTTTGTTATTAATAAAAAAGATAGATTCTGGAGGACACACTACAGAAAATTAAACTAATAAGGCAAGAAAAAGATTAGGAAGAGTTCAGTGATCAAAGAATTATAGGAGAAAATGTTTGAGATAAACTATCGGATTAAAAATTCTTATTAGTTGATTTAAAGGGATTAATGAATATACAGACATAATTCTTGTATATTTTCTGAATTCTAAGAACATTGTAAGAATAAAGGAACATATAATAGAAAATAGAATCCTACCACCTGTAGACTTTTCTTCTGCCACATTGGAAACCAGAGTAATACTTCCGAACTTGACAGAATTGCAAGGAGAAAATGTTCTATTCCCCAGCTCAAGAGAAGCAAATATAAGACAATTTAGAAATGGAGTTTGAGAATTTTTACAAAGTATGTGATGGGTGACAAATACTCAGAGAAGTGCCATGTGAAAATTGGAACAAAAACAAGGCAAAAAAGAGCAAATTTGCTAAATAAAACAAAGACCTGGTTAATTTTTAAACTGACAGAATGGGAGAAATCATTGAAATCATGACCTAGAGAAAAAGAAAGGATAAATGTGGTCTATTAGTTAGGAAAGAAAAGGTGGAGTCACAGATGGTATAAGTAGGACAGAGTGTCAGCTCTCTCTTTCTGAAGATGGTGAGGAGACACTAAACAGGTGATCTGACTCTCTCAGCCAGAGAGTTCAGGAGAATTTAGAGACACGAGAGCAAAAAAGGTTTCCTCTTGGTGCTTTGCTGGGAGCGTGGCATTTTGTCTACTGCTATATGTGCTGCCCAAAAGGACAGAGGACCTCTTCTCACCACGCTGCTGCTGTGTAGAGTGCTCTGGAAACTGGACCTGAAACCTGACGAAGAGACAAAATAACATCCCAAGCACTCGAAAGAACCCAGCAATTAGAGGAAGAAACAGAGTATTCAAGATAGAGGACACCCTTAGCAAAGCAGTGCTACCGGAAGGGATAGAGGAATCAAACCTCAACACGAAGAATTTAAAAAAGAATTAAAACACACAAGAAGTCTTCCTAGAAGTAGCAGGTATAATTTTCAAACTGATAACAACAGCAGTCATGTTGAGGTCCTAATTTGTGGCTGTGAAAAAATCACATGAAAGGAGCATAAATATCATTAGTCATCAAGGAACTGCAAATTAAAACCACAGTGAGATACCACGGCACACCTCCTTGAAAGGCAAAATTAAAAAGACTGTACTAATCACGTGTGAGGCAGGTGAGCCACGTGAGCTGTGACATTTAAGGTGGCACTCACTCTCAGGTTTGTGTAAGTGCCGGGTCAGCGCTAACAGGACCCTGAGAATAAGTGCATCCTTAAATTTTGCCTGGTCCTAGCACTTGCCCTGCACAGGGCCAAACCTGAATGAAGGCAGGGTTGGAGGGGGGGCGCTGCAGTAAGGACACCTAGGTAGGGTCCTTACAGGGCAGTGTCCCACTCCTGAAAGGAAAGCCCAAGTTCTTATGAATAACTTGCCTCTATCTCTGCCTTGCCTAATAGTCTGAGAGGTCTTTGAAGCAGGGCCTGTGTATGATCTGTCTTATCCTCTGGGCTCAGGATAGTGATCCCTGAAAGAAAAACAGTTATTTCCAAGGAAAAGGGAGAGAGAGAGAGAGAGAGAGAGAGAGAGAAGAACAAGGGAAGGGTTGGGGGCACTTTGGCTATGTCATTATGTGTCCAAACTGACTGAAATACATTAAAATTGTCAATGATAAAAATAAATATATTACATGTGTAAAAGCAGTCTTTCTAAATTATTTCATTTGATTCTTAGAAATATGTAAGAAAAAGCAAACATTTTACCATAATTTTACAAATAGGGAAGGTTAAGATTGACCTCAGGCTAGTCCTTCTACTGTCAGAAAATCTATGATTGTGAATTTACATTCCTTTGTTAGGTTTAATATCTCCATATGATTATATTTTTGAACAGTTGCAGTAACCACCTTTTATTTTATATTCTATATATAATGAAAGGAAGCCCAACTAGTCAATAAAAATTATCTTTCATACTTGAAAATGCAATTATTAAATATTTTTAAAATGTTATTATCCTTATCATAAGCTTATTATTGTAAAATGAGTTTTCTATAATAGACATTGATGTGTATTATCATCACACTTACAATTTCTCCATGTACTACATTGCTTCAGTTTTTCTCAAATATTGAAGAAAAAAGTGATTTTAATTTCACATGTTCAGTTATAATTTAGATGATTAGATATAACATTTACATAATGATTATTCTATCATTTAAATAATCAGCTTCCTTTAACACTCTGTAGATATGGAAACCTATTCATTCAAAAGACAGGTAGCAGGTACCCTGGCCTTGTGGTCAAATGTATTTCATCTATCCTGCATCTAAAAATGCTAGGACGGTCCCAAACCCGGTATATACCAGCACATTCCTATGCCTCCTTGAGTCCTATCTACTTTAACACAAAGGCTTTTATTTGTTTGAGTTTTTCTGTTTGTTTTTGCTTGGATTAGAATAATAAGCATACTGGGAAAATGTATATATGCATATATTATGAAAAATAAATAATATAGACCTCATTATTAAAAATACAGCATTTAGATCATCTCTGCTTTGTGTTTATGGAGCTTTTTGTACAACATCTTTTACCAGTATTTTGAAGTCATTCTTCTAATAACTTCTGTACACTGTGGGGAATTTAATTGTTATTGTCCTTTCCAGTAATTTATTCATCAGTGGGAGATATTCTTCTAAGAATCTTGATTGAAAACCTGCTTATTTTCTTAGCTGGAATCAAGTAACTAAAATGTGTTTGTTGGGTATCTTAGGGAAAGACCAACAGGAGTGCCATTTCAGAAAACACTTGGTAAAGGAAGTAATTTCATGAACACTTAATTGTGGACTACCTGCTTCACCATATAAATAATTATTTATGATTGAACTACTGAAATGAGGGGAAGGAAAAAATCTTGAATATACACATTTGCTTTAAAACATACTCTGCTCTACAGGGTATTTCATAGAGATATTTGCAGTGACTACACATTAAAAGCAATAGGGGTATGTGTGTGCATGTGCCCATGTTTATGTGTGTATATAAAGCATAATTATATGCATTGCATTATATGTATATGTGTATGAAAAAAGACATTTCAATAGGTTCTATGTAAAGATATGTAAAGAGATAAAACTATGCATGAAGAAGTTTAAAACCTAAATAACAACATACATACAACAAAATGGTTAGTAAGAGTAATCTAGGCTATGTGCTAAATATGTGGTGTGGACACGAGTTGTGCAAGGAGCACTGAGAAAGCAGAGTTCACTCTAGGGCAAAGCTGGAAGGAGGTTGGATTAGGTCTGAAAGTTTCGCAGCACGTGGGAAATGAGGAAGAGGCATCATGGTGGTCTCAGAGCAAATCCTGGGGATGACCTCAGGCAGCATGAGTGAAGCTCTGTGGCCAGGGCCAGAGGTTTGCAGAGATCATAAAGGTGAGCTGTGGGCATACTGTGGTTGACTAGAGTATCATCAGAACTCACATGTCAGAAAATTGGATTGCCATGCTAGACGCTGTCCTCCCATTCATGGCTCTCGACAGCACTGTGGCAACATGAAAGCCATCTGTAGATCACAGTACCTCTTCCACATTTTTCTTTGGAACACTTACGTGATTTGTTGTTAAATGGTTTCTCAGCTCTCTTGTGTTTAGCTTTGCTCTTTGCTTTAGAGTTGATGTTTTATCCTGGCCCTTGCCAATATCAGTGACTGATTTTAAATCCTTATCTGACTTCTGTCTGCCTCCCACAAGATCTGGGGAAGAGGAAATCTTGCTGGCCCTGGGCTCACAGATTATTCACTAACTGGTTCCACGGGTGGGGAATCCATGATATCAGACACACAAGTGATAGTCTTACGTGTCTGTAGCTATAACTGAATGAGTAAGGAATTATGCAATTCTGTTTAATATTTATTGAGTGAATAGAGGATGAAGCAGAGAACCTTTGGCTACATTTTAGTGCCAGCCCAGATGCATTTTCTGCCACTCTTTATCTTCCATTCTCTCGTTTTCTGCTCCTTCACACTGTACTGCTGACAAGGCTACCTCCTTGCTAAGCTCATGTTCCCGGCCGCCTCCCATCCAAACCCCTTTCAGAAATCATCACCTCTCTCCAAATAGTTTTCTCAGTCTTCTTTCCAAAAATATGTCACCAGATCCTCCAAGAACTTACTGACTATTCCTCTTTCTTTCTTACAGTTTCTGAAAACCTTTCCAAAAAAGTTTGACTAACACTCCATTCATTCCAGCGAAGACTTTTCCTGAAGCTATGCCCAATTCCCACAGCACCCTCCCCTCCGCCTGCCGCCTGTCTGAAGTTTGTCCATTTATCCAGCTTCACGCCTCGCTCGCGTCTGTCTTCATGGACCTGACCACCCCAGTCTGAAGTGATCCCTCCCTCTTCTGAACTCTTGAAAAATTTATTGTCTGAATAATTCATCCGGCAATGAATCATGTTCTGTCTGCGACATCTCTTTTATAACTGTCTGGTGCTGTTGTTTAAATATATACATATATATTTTATTCACATGGTTGTGTGTTTTCTTTTCTCACAAGGCAGTATTTATATAGTTTATATTTTCTACAGTTCCCAGCTCACAGCTTTGAATGTAGGCCATTTCGTAAATATCTGTTGATTTTAGTTGATTTCCAATGTCATTAAAACTTAGTCAAAGTCATTCTGATCATTTTTCATTCCCCCTCCATCCTTGCTTTTTTATTTTACTTAAGGATTGTGGCTGATAAATCTGGTTCCTCAGTGAGCTCTTTCTGCTTGAATCTATCCCATCTACAAATGACAGGATTTTTTTTTTTTTAATTACAAACAACTTAAAACTACTTTATTTGATTTTGAGGTGTTACAGCTTCTTTTCTTGATGGCTATTTCTGTATAGTTCTATAATATTTTCCTCATATTTTTAAAATTTAATTTAATTTTTTTCAGTGTTCCAAAATTCATACTTTATGCACCACACCCAGTGCTCCATGCAATACATGCCCTCTTTAATACCCACCACCAGGCTCACCCTACCCCCCCCACCCTCAATTTGTTTCTCAGAGTCCACAGTCTCTCATGGCTTGTCTCCCCCTCCAGTTTCCCCCAACTCACTTCTCCTCTCCATCTCCCAATGTCCTCCGTGTTATTCCTTGTGCTCTACAAGTAAGTGAAACCATATGATAATTGACTCTCTCTGCTTGACTTATTTCACTCAGCATAATCTTTTTCAGTCCCGTCCATGTTGCTACAAAAGTCGGGTATTCATCCTTTCTGATGGAGGCATAATACTCCATAGTGTATATGGACCACATCTTCCTTATCCATTCGTCTGTTGAAGGCGATATTGGTTCTTTCCACAGATTGGCTACTGTGGCCATTGCTGCTATGAACATTGGGGTACAGATGGCCCTTCTTTTCACTATATCAGTATCTTTGGGGTAAATACCCAATAGTGCAATTGCAGGCAAACTATAGGTTTTTTTGAAGAAAATAACATCAGTGAACACAGGGTTGGACATTAACAATAGTGAAGTTTCTCTGTGTAGTTGGTTCAAGTAACGAGGTAAAGAGGTAAGATGATAGGTCATATGATTAGTAATACAATGATATATATGTTGAAATATAATGAAAATCGACTTGAAAAAATATGTAAGCAAAAAAGATACAGCAAAAATTTTTAAAGTCCCAGTGGTTAGAAAATAAAGGCTCTATTCAAAGTTGCACAATTGTTTTAACAGTGAGTAGAGTTTTAGGCTTGTATAGTATAGATAAAGAACAAAATTAAGACCTGTCACTCTGATGTTTTTTTCATATTGGAGAAGTGTCACTCATAGAAGTGTTACAGTCAAGGTATACATCAATGCTAGCTTAACATCACCGAGTATGAGACTGACACAAATGGGGAGAATAACAACACAATTAGGTGGTTTCAGAGGTGTAAATTGTACCCAAAGTACTTACTGATGAATCAGTGTGAGCCTGGATGGAGAATTGTGGAGACTTTATGTAAAGTCTCCTTTGTAGTCTTTGTACTTGTTACCATTTATTCAGGGACTTGCCCATCCTGAATGAAAGTTTGTGATACCTAGAAGTAAGGAGAGGTTGAAAATAGGGGTCCAGCAGTTGGCACTGTGGTCTAGTTTTACAGAAAGAAATTATATATATTTCTATGTGTGTGTGTGCATATATAAATACATATGTGTGTGTGTGTATGTATATATGAATGGACATAGTCCATTCATAGTGGGGATCTCTCTCTCTCTCTCGGACACACACACCCTCTCAGTGCATCTAGTTCCCTAGTAAAAGTTACACAAAGGTTGGAGAACAAGAGGATAGAGGGTATGATGGGGCTATCTAGAAAAAAGACATGGAGTTTTAGTTACTCAGGTTCATAGTGACTGGAATCTTGTCTTGAGTTTTACCCACTGCATGAAAAATTTTCTCTTTGTTTTGTTTTCATTTGAATTTTTAATTTTTCTTTAAATTTGAATTTACTTATAGGAAGTCCACTAGAATATTGAGAAGACTTAAAACTGATCAAGTGGTAGGGAAGGAAGGGAGGGAGGTTGTTTAAAAGGAGTAGCCTCTGGAGGCCTGCATTAACTGCTTCAGATATTTGAAAAAGAATGGTACAGAGAAGAGGGGTTACATTTATTGTGTGGCTGCTCTGTAGGACAGAGCAATAATCCATGAATGGGAGTTATGAGGAAATGTGTTTCGGTTAAATATAAGGAAGAACTAATATTTAGAGCCAAAATCAGATGAGGTAGCCAGCGGAAGTTCTTACATTTACTGAGGAAGGGTGTGTGTCTGCCTAAGTCTTCAGGACTCTGTGTAATCCCCTCCTCTTAAATTACTTGCTTCTAGCCAGGAGAATGGAGCAGCAGCAGTGATGATGCTACTTCTACGATTTAGGTTAGAAAACAGAAAGGAGACTGATGCCCACCTCACTCCACTAAGTGAGACAACCTCCTTTCCAGTGCAGGAGGCAGGGGACTGGTGAGGAGCAAGGACGGGAGGATTTATTCACCAGCTCCTGCCACACTGGTCTAGGTTCTGCCACGAACTCACTTACTCCTTCCATTTGCACAGCACATGTGAGTACTGGGAGTCCTGTGGTCTCTGAATTTAGGCACCACCAAAGAAGCCTCAGGGCGGGAGGGAAAGGGTGAGAAGCTTGGGCATGGGATTAGGCCCTCTTAGACTGGATCCACATGAAGGTAGTCAGAAGCCCTGCCAGAAGAGATAGCCTCTCCTGCAGTTTGGGACCGAAGATTGCAGAGTTGAAGTCAGAAGCCCTGCCAGAAGAGATAGCCTCTCCTGCAGTTTGGGACCGAAGATTGCAGAGTTGA